>PVJC01011856.1:0-40838 GCA_004026665.1 Murina feae | reverse complement strand
TTCTATACAGCAACCCGGGGAGGGGTCGGGGGGCTCGGAAGGGGCCCCTGAGACTGTGGGAGGCAGTGCTGCCCCCCAGGTACGGCTTTTACTCGCTGTTCCTCAATGTGCACACACCTTGCCCAGCAGAAGTGAAGTATGAAAGAGGTGGGGAAATGACAGGACGACACAGAGAGAATTATAAAAGACAGAAAAAAAAGGCAAAAGTTTTCCTGTTCTTAAATAAAAAACAATTATTTTTCCAGGAAAAAAAAATTAATGAAAGGAGACCTGCCACTAGACACACTCTAAAAATGTATCTTACCTTTTGAAGATGAGGAAATTATGCAGCAAGCATCCAAGCAGGAAAATAATTATCTTCAACACAAGCACAAAAGGAAAACACAAAATATATATTTTTAAAAGATCGGGTGGCCCAGAGCCTGCCCCTTCGGTAATCAGTGTCAGATAGACTCGGCGGGGCCTGTCTGACTTTGAGAAAAGAAGACTGGACCTTGATAGATGCGCACCCGTGATGGTGTTGAGGCGTGAAGACAGCAGGAAAGCCTTTCAGGGAGCCGGCAGAGGCACCGTGTTGCAAAGATCCCCCAGCGGAAGGACCCTGGCAGGTGGAGCTGTGACTCTGCCCTGAGGGTGGGGCTTTTCCCTCAGGCTGTAAGCAAAGGACTGTTGTGATCTGGTGGGTGTTCACACACACACTGATGGAGGGGATGTGAGTGAGGAGGCTTTGCGTGCACTGAGCACGAGGTGGTGAAGGGCTGGACGGCAGGTAAGGTGGGGATTTGCAGTCGTTCCAGGGCCATGTTGAAGAGAACCTGCTGAGAGACTGCATTAGGGGAGGGGTGGAGAAGGGGAGGGTTCAAAGAATTCCAGATTTCCACTGGAAACCAGGAAGATGGTTGTGATTTACTGATGTGAGAAACACTGGTGAGGCACAAATTTGGGATTGAAGATCAATGAACTGACTTTAAACCTGTTACATTTGAAGGACTAAGACTTCCAAATGGTGTCACCAAAGAAGCACTTGGCTATGCCTGTCTGGACTCATGTTCTCAGCCCCACACCTCTCTGTATCCACTACACCATCCTCTCAAAGCTTTCCAGTGACCCCCAGGAACTCCTATATTGTGATCAATGAATCCCCAACATCCTCAGCCGCCTCCGCCCCACTCCACTTGCTCCTCTCTTGGTCTTCTCATTCCAGTAAATGATGTGTCCACACTGAATTCGTGACCCCCACACCCCTCACACCTGCTTCCTCTGCAAGTCCCCTGACTTGCCAATTGCTGAAGTCCAAACCTTGAGGTTATCACCAACTCCTCTTTTTGTCAACACCCACATCCTACGCTCCAGGAAATCCAGTGGGTTTCCATGTGACTCAGAATAGAACAGCCCATCAAGTCCTACAGGATCTGGACCCTCTGATATTATCTCTTGTTCTTCTCTCTTCCACTCACTTTGTTGCAACCACAGTGGCCTCCTTGCAACAGCCTGAGACTCTGAACACATCACCTGAGGGGCTTTGCGCCGGCTCTTCCTTCTGTCTGCAACACCCTTCCCTCTTCTCCACTTAGTCATGTGATCCCCTCATTCCCCTCTCCTCCTTCTAATATCCCCTCATCGGCGAGGCATGCCCTGGTCTGATATAAATTAGCATCCTTCCCCTTCTTGTCACCACTTGGCATACTCTCTATATTTATTTGTTTACTTATTTATTGTTGTTTTTCTCCACTAGAACACAAGTCCCATGAGACCATTATCTTTGTTTTGCTTACTGCTGTCCTCCACAATACCCAGCAAAGGGAGGTGCCCAATCCATATTGTTGCTATATGTTGCTGCTAGTAACTAGGAATCAAGGAACCTGGAATTTAGTCCCAATTATAACCTCAAGTAACTTCCCTGAGATTAACGTTTCCTAACTGGAGGTGGGGATAGGAGTATCCGCCCTGCCTAGGGCATGAGGCTGCTGTGAAGATGGCTTAGATGTTAGATAGAAAGATCTAGACATTTTGACAGGCCATAGCCCCGTGGCCAAAAAATGCATAGCAGAATGTATGCAGCTCAACAAAGGGAAGGCTGGTAATTTCTTAGCAATCACTCCAGGGAAGAAAAAAGAGTGAGGACCCTGAAGAAACTAGTGTGTTCTCACAGGGACTTCTATGACAAGTTCTGATCTTAAAGTGATTGGTCTGTAAAAGATGGAGAGGAAAGCACAAAACCAAAGATGAATACAAAAGAGTGGTGAACAGGGACAAGAGTGGTTTTATGGAGGCTGTGACCAAAAAAAAAGGAAAGCAAAAAAAAGCTAAGGTTCGCAAAAAAGCTAAAGATGAGAAAAATTGATTTGGGGGCACCTTTGAAGCAAGAAGATAAATGACAGGATTGTGCCAACAGATGACAGATTAAAAGCAGAACTCGGATCTTAGTTTGCTTGCAACACCAAAAATGGTCTTCAGATTTGAAATAATAAATCCTTAAAAATGAAATTTAAAGAGCCCCTGAGGTAGGGAAGGAGGCCAGGAATATTGTTTCATTAATTGACATGGAGCCCCAGACCCAATGTAATAGTCAATCTAATCCCCCACTTCATTTCGGGGGTCCTTTCTACTCTCCCCAAGTCTGGCAACTAGGTTACCCATGTGGTTCTGGGCATATTCCCACCTAGTTCACAGCTCGGTCTGATGACAGAGATGACTAAGGAGCCACTTCATGTGTGTTGAAGAGTCTCTTCTTACCCATGACCAGACCCGAAGGGCCCTGAGTGGGTCAGCGCCCATGTGCTTGGTTGTGTGTGTATTTGTGCACAAGGGCATTTCTTGACCAGGGGGTCGAGGAGTGTGTCTCCAGATGATAGTGAACTAGGCTTTGTTGTTACCCAGCACCTTGTCCACCAGAGGCAGGGAGTTTGGGAAGCATGAGGGTCATTGCTCCCCTGCTACTCATAAGTACAAGATAGACATACTCCTGGTTTTCCCGGCTTCCTTTTAATAGAACTTGACCTATATTCTCCCTGATAGGCTGACCTTGACTGTTGTCCTCTGGCTGCCACTGAGTTTCCACATGGTCATCTGACCATTGGGACCCAACTCTGTACCAATGTGCACCCCGTTTCCCAGTTCATAAGAATGGGCTCACCCTGTTTCCCAGTTCATAGGAATGGGTTCACCCCATTTCCCAGTTCATAGGAGTGGGCTCACCCCATTTCCCAGTTCATAGGAGTGGGCTCACCCCATTTCCCAGTTCATAGGAATGGGCTCACCCCGTTTCCCAGTTCATAGGAGTGGGCTCACCCCATTTCCCGGTTTATAGGAGTGGGCTCACCCCATTTCCCAGTTCATAGGAGTGGGCTCACCCCGTTTCCCAGTTCATAGGAGTGGGCTCCCATTTTGACTTCCTTCTTTGCTCTTATTCTCACTCCAATGTGGGGGGGGGTGGGACCTGCCACCCATGAGGACACTTCCCAGACACTGCCTTCTGTCCCCCTGGGCTTCTGAACATGGCTCCTCTGGGGCCTTCACTCTTCACAGCAGCCACCGTGCCAACCACGACCATGGAGGGTCATCACCCTTGGGCACTGTGCCCTGCCATGGAACCTGGCAGTCAGCCCCTCCCCTTTCCCTGCCATTCTGTTTCTACAAGGAGACTCTATTGTAGGGCATAGTCTGTTTGACCTATATCCTCCATTGTCTGTGAATTCTTTCCTTCATGACTCACTTAAAATGTAATAGTTCTGAAATATATGCAAAAGGGATTCCCAAACAACTGCCAATGAGAAGTAATTGACTCCTTGAGGGGCAGAAACTGAGCCTCATTCATCTTTGTAACCTGGGACAACAAGCAGCCATAAATTTTATGGGGAGAAAACCCAGAGATTAGAAAGACTCTAATCTCTATTTCCAAAAAAGGCAAATTCCAAGATGCCAAAGAGAGTTAAATGCAAACCCTAAACGAATCCGTACAGTTTTGCTCTGTGGGCACTTGGAAAAGAAGGACATGGCCAGCAAGCTCGTATGAAGCTGACATGGCTTCCAGGTCCGAGGGCTCCGTGTCAGGGCTGCCACACAGAATTTGTGAGTCTCAAATCTTTTAAAACTACATAATGTATTAAAAGTGTTTTGAATTGTGGTAAAATATATGTAACAGAACATTTACAATTTTAACCACTTAAGTGTGTAACTTAGTGGCATTAAGTATACTCCTATTGCTATGCAATCAACATTACCATCCCTCCATCTCTAGAATTTTCCACCTTCTCAAATGGAAACTCTCCCCAGGAAGCAGTAACTCCTGCAGCCCCTGGCGACCACCATTCCACTTACTATGAACCTCATATTGAAGGGACCGTTCAGCATTTTTGTTTGTGTCTTGCTTATTTCGCTATTGTTCTCAAGTTTCCTCCATGTTGTAGCCTGTGCCAGGATTCCTTCCTTATTAAAATAGTGTCCTTGAGTTTTAACAAGACCAACTTTCTCCAGTATCTTGTGGGTAAGTGGTAAGTGGCAGGAACGTGGATGAGGAAGGAGGGGATACTGAAGCATCACTGAGCCCCTGTCGCCTGCGGAGGAGCTGTCCGGGGAAGTCCCACACTCGCCTCGCCACACTGCCCTGGACAGCATTTCTAACAATGACTTCAATGAGGACACGGGAGGGCTGCCAAGCTGTGTGAATGACACAGAAGTGGGCACAGCAGCTCTTCGGTTGAGTGATAAATATGGAATCAAACCCTCTAGTCTACTAGGAAGATATATGGAAACCAAGGAGATGAGAGTTAAGAGCAGTAAGTGGAGTGTGCTAAAATTAGGTTAAAGTGCACGCGTGCATGAGTAGCGTACCCCGCCCCCCCACCGGCCCCGCAGCAGAAGAGGATGGAATAAAACAGGTCTAAGAGCAACATGGCCAAGAGTTGTGGGTTTTAATTGACCACGAGCTCAGTCTGAGTCAACAGTGGGATGTGGTTGCCAAAGAAGCAACTAATGGGATCAGAGCTGCACTAATAGCAGCAGCGCCCGCGCGGGGCAGGAAGCGGCGGCCTCACTGGGCAGCTGCACCTGGAACGCTGAGCTCAGCTGGTGCCCAGTATACGAGGGGGAGTCGGAACCGGGGTGTTGGCAGAGGACAATCAGCCTGGGAGGCACGTCGTGTGAGGAGCAGGAAACAATCAGGGGACTTGGCAGGTAGGAGAGGAGACTTTGCAGGGGACACAGGAGGTGGCTTGAAAGTCTGGAAGGCTTGCTCTGTGTGGCCTTAGGAAAGGGGACCATCAGTCATGACTGGAGTCAAGGGAAGGGTGCTCTACCTAGAAAAAGAAACCGCCTATCAAGTGGGAGGGGCGGTTTCTGGAGTGACTGCCTCAGCCCTGGAGACCATTCCTCGGTTGTTTCAGGAAAGCGGTTCTTAGGGGCACGGAGACCCTGGTAGTGGCCACCGCGGGAGGCGCCAGGTTGCTAGCCTCTAGGGGGCCGAGATCAGGGATGCTTCTAAGGGTCCTACAAGGAAGGCACAGGGCTGCGCCCAGAGCACAGGACTGTCCCGCCCACGTGCTCACCATGCTGAGTCCCAGGAACCTGCCTCAGAAGAAATGGCCGCTACCACGCCCCCGGCTGCATCAGCTGCATCGGCCGCAGCATTTGTCTTTCTAGGTCACTTGCGGCATTTAAGAACCCTGCGATTCCATACACAGACCTGGGTTCTAGCCTTTCTGCCTCAAAACGCTGCGTTCCACAAGCGGGCCGCCTTCCCACAGGGCAGCAACACCTGCTACTGAGCAGCTGGTGTGGGTTTTGGATCAACCAGAGCTCATCACAGTCCCCGCCCCCCATTCCCTGCGAGGCCCCCGCAGGCTTTTGAATTTGTGACTCCCTTTGCCCTCAGTCCAGAGGTTCTCAACTGTCTTTGCATTCAGACCACCTGGGGAGCTTCAAGCAAGCCCCAGCCCCATAGCCCAGAGCCTCTGGGCGGGCGGCTTCCAGACGGTTCCAAGGTGAGTGAAGGACAAGAACCGCAGCCTCCTGCTGGAACGACAGTCGTGGGGAGGACGTTCTGAGGCAAAGAAATTCATGGCCAGTAGACAGAACTTTTGTTTGCTTGTTGTTTTTTGTTTTATAATTTTTAATGAAACATTTTAGCAAATTGGAATTAAATTTAGTATAAAAATACAATCACCTCATTTTCTTTATTCTTCAGTTTTCTTTTTTTAAATTATTGTTGACAGTATTACAGATGTCTTCTGTTCCCCCCTTTACTCCCTTCCACCCAGCCCCTACCCATCCCCTTAGGTCAGTAGAGAGAACTTTTAAAAATATTTTATTGATTGATTTGAGGGAGACAGAGAGAGAAAAAGAGGGAGAGGGAGAGAGAGGGAGAGATAGACAAAACATAACTAACACAGTCACTGGTTGATTCTTGTATGTGCCCTGACCAGGGATTTAACCTGCAACCTTGACATATAGGGGCGACACTCTATCGCCCCTATCACCTGAGCTGTTCTCTCGGCACCTGAACTTCTGATAGTCAAAGAATTTGAACAACCAACTGGGCTGCTTCAGAAGTGAGCTCCGTGTTTCTGGAGGTAACAGACCAAGAGCATTTTCAAGAGGAAATCCCTGCTTTGAAATACGTGAAAGGGGAGATGAAGAACTCCGGAGTCTCCCCAAGCACACGGCCCAGGTCCCGTCCTGGGCGATTAGAACCTGGATGAGTCAGGTGAGGGCTATACAGGTGCTGAGAGAACACTCCACAGATAGTGTGGCCTGCTCCTGCGGGAGCCATGACCTCAGCCTTGGCAACGCTCAGGTCCTTAACACACCTGTGTGTGCCTCTGACACTCGCTGAACTAGAAACACCAGGAGCAGGGCACCAGGGGTGGGAGTGTGTTAGTGCGCACGAGGATGAGGTTGGATTGAAAGTGCAAGGTTCTCTGAGTCAGCCTAACGCAGAGGCCTACAGCATTCAAGGAAAGAACTGTTTTCTAGGTTCTAGCACCTTCTCTGACACACTTGACATGTGATGTTTGCTTAAATAACCTCTGGGAAAGTAGCTGAAATGGTTGTGTGCAAGTTCTTAGCTTTGCAGCAGACACTGGTGCTGCCTGCTGCGAGCTAAACAGAATTCCCTCGGTGGGTACCAGACAGTGTAAGAAGGTTTTGAAACAGGCCTGCTTAATAAAGTACTATACGTTGATGCAATGACTTATTATTAGAAACTATTATACAGGTTAAAATATATTGGCATGTGAAAATATCCACAATGAAGAACTCTGAGAACATTAGGTTATAGAACAGGATTGCAAGGTCTGATTTGATTTATATTTATGCTAGCATATATTTATATGAATACATACAAAATCTGGGGGAAATCTGAACCTCAATTAACTTAAGAAGGATTATGAACTTAAATATAGGATGTGAAACTATAAAACTTTCAGAAAGAACTGTAAGAGAAAACCTTGAGGGTCTTGGACTTCAGGCCTGTGTGCTGGGGCCGTGGGCCGTGTGCACAGGCTGTGGAAGGGAACACTGTGGAGTGTGACTTGCTCAAATGAAAATGTCTATTTTGCAAAAAGAACTGTTCAAAGAATGCAAAAGCAAGCTGCAGACTGGGGGAAGATATCTGCAAACCACGTGTCCAACAAAGGACTAGGATCTAGAAGATATAAAGAACTCTCAAGACTCAACAGTGGGAGCGGGGGGGAAGACATGAAGAGACTGTCCCCCAGAAGAACATGTAGATGGAAATAAGAGCATTAAGAGATGGTCAGCGTTATTAGCTGTCAGGGAAACGTGTTAAAACCACAAGACGGTATCAGCACACTCCTCTCAGAATGGCTAAAATAAACAACAGTGCCAACACCAAGTGCTGGGGAGCACACAGAGAAATGGGGTCCCTCACACACTGGAACATGATACAGCTACTCTGGAAAATGGTTTGGCAATTTCTTATAAACTAAACATGCAATTTCATTTGATTCAGCTCTTGGCTATTTATCCCAGAGAAATGAAACTTATGTCCACAAAAAAACCTGCATGAATCTTCACAGCAAATATGTTTGTAACAGGCAAAAATGCCCTTCAATGGGCGAGTGACTAAAGAAACTATGGTACATACGTACTATGAAATACTACTTAGAAATAAGAAGGCATGAACGATACAGCAGCAAGTGGGTGGATCTCTAGGGAACTGTGCTGAGTAAAAAAGTCAATCTCAGAAGATTACCTACTGTCAGATTCCATTTGTATAACATTTGAGAAAAGACACAGTTTTAGAAGTGAGGGGCTGAGGAAGGGGGTGGGGGTACACTTTTGAAAGGGCAACATGAAGGACCCTGTAGGGATGGGTTTGCTGTACATGTTGACTGTGCTGGTGGATACACAAACATGAGATAATATGTGTGGCACTACACACACACACACACACACACACACACACACACCAGTACAAGTAAAACTGGGCAAATCGGAACCAGGTCAGTGGGTTGTATCACGTCACCCCTCATTGTGATGTTGCGCGATAGTTTTCTGAGAGGCTACCATAGGGGCAACTGGGTATTTGAATCTCTCGTTAGCTCTTACACCTGCATGTGAACCCACAATTATCTCAAAATTGAAAGTTGAATTAAAAAAAGAGAAATGTGCTTTAGCATGTAAAGACGTCCACAACATATAATTTCATAGGAAAATTAGGTTACAAACCAGAATACAGACACAGTTTATGTTGATCCTTTTGTGTATGTATAATAACAGATGTAACATCTGGAGTTTATGTTGAAGTGATCACGAGTTCTTTTGGGGTGGGACTATGAGTAACTTTATTTCTATCTTTTACTTCTGTGTGTTCCACCTTTTTCTAGCTGAACACATGAACGAGTGGGGTGAACACAAGCAAACATATTTAAAAAGAGAATAAACAAGGCTGATGCGTCATTCAGAAAAGCGCTGAGATGTCTGGAGAAGGAGGAGGTGGGGCACAGCAGTGGCAGCAGCAAGGTCTGCCAGGTCCCTTGGCGAGGTGCCATTGCTGCTGCCCAGAGCTGCTGCTGACGTAGCTGCCCATCAGCATCACGGGTAATGGATTCTGGGTGTCCCCAGTCCCCCTGCTACCATTTGCTTCCAGAAGTTCAATGTGGCTACAACCGTTACCGCAAGAGAGAAGGAAAGGGGGGAGATGGAAGGGGGGAGAGAGAGTGCGTTCCTGTGTCCTTTGCTCCTGACTCAGCACCTGGGCCAGATGCACAGGCGCATGCTACCATTTTAAGGACCTGGAGCAAGGACACAAATGGAGGCCCACATGCTCTGTGCTTAAACATCGGAAAGCTATCAACCAGACCTACAAACTATTAAACAAGACAGATCCTACTATCTGATCCTGACACACACACACGCTTCACAGCATCCTGGAAGGCTGAGTTCAGATTTAGACTCTGACTCTGGAGTCCTTTCACATGAAGATGATGGTATTGCTGTCGGAGAAAAGCGTGGACAGGCTTCCCCGCCTGTGAGTGGGAGTGGGGTTCTGAGGGTGCTGCTGGAATAAGCATCCCCGAGGTCCCTGAGGGAGGAAGAGGTATGGTAGGAAGCTTTGTTTCTATGAACTTACACCCTCGTGTTTCCAAGTCCCATTTCCCTTGGTCCAGTCACAGGAGACGTGTAGGTGGGGTTTCAGCAGAACTAGAAGCAAAGCCCATGTCCAGAGTTTCCTCTTCATGTTGGAGCTGGGTCCCGGTCAGCCTCAGGCTGGCTGCAGCCCCTTAGTGCTTTGTGTGCGGGGCCCATGCAAAGGGAGTGTGTCCCTAATAGAGTCCCCAGAACATCAGAGAAATCAAGAGAGTGAACTCCTTTGTTTAGGGAATTAAGTATTCCAAGTGTCACCTCCTTGCAATGGCCACACCCATTCTGGCCAATGACTTGTTCCCAGGTGTGATTGACAGTAAGCACTTTCGTTCCTCCTTCCAACTTTACTGGGCGTGCATCTTTCTCCCTTTTGCTCCTTGCCTGCTATTAATAACTAAGTTAATCACAATGGTGTCACTATGGGGCAGCCAGCCCTGATCTATAGCCCGCCCTCCTTCTCTTTCCACTCCTGGCTCACCTCCACCTCAAGCTGCCTCACACACAAGCATGGAAACATCCAGGCTCCACCCCCATGCTGGAAAGATCCACTTCTGGCCACCCTGTGGGCCTCAGGGTGTGCACGCTGGTGGCACAGTCCACTCTCAGGAGACAGGGCTGGGGAGAGCTGGCGGGGGGGAGGGGCTGGAAATGATGTGAGGCTGTTTGGCCAGGTGTTTCAGGATCAGGATGCCTGGACTGTGCTGCTATGCAGGGCTCGCATGTGGGCACATATCTTTGGTCCCGTGGACTCCTCACTTCACGAGAAGGGACACAGCCAGAGTCTGGGTCTCCCTGGCTGCAAGGGAATGCAGAAAAGTGAGATCTGACACTTTCAGCCTCTTAGTGGAGGATAGGCTTTGCCTGCCACCAAGCTCACATCATGAACACAGGGAAGGTGCTCAGAGCTGGGGAGCCTCAGAGAAGAGAAAATATCCACCATGATGCTTTAGCTCCTGGATGCTCTCCATGGTCAACTCGGCTATGCGCAGAAGATGCTGCAACTAATGGTGGAGAGGGCGAGGAGGGTGATGACGGAGGCTGCTATGCACTGAGCATTCACCTGTCAGGCACTATGCAATCTTCATGTACATTATTTGGTTTGATCCTCACAACTCTAGGCTGTCCAACAGAGATAGGAAAACTGAAGTGCTAAGATAATCCGGTCAGTCACTGGGAAGCAAGTAGGAAAGACAGGATTGAGCTCAAGCGTGCTGGGCTGCAGGGTCCACAAGCCTTCCCACTGCCCTGACGTCCTCCGGAGAGTCCATCGCAGAGGTGATTTTGAACCTAAAAATCAAAATGTGTGTTAGCAAACATTGGCCTTGATTACAGAAACCCGGAATAACACCCTCTAAGTATGTCTGATCCTGAATGAGGTACCCACTAGGATGGGGTTATTGCACAGTGTCCCCTGGGCCAGCTCTCAGGATGAGTTCAAGTGCATTCTGGCTCGGATGCCCTTTCCTCTCACCAGCCTTTGTTAGGACCAAGGATTCCCAGCAGTCAAAGTTCTGGAGACAAGACTATGAACCCTCAGGAAGAGCGAGCAGGTGGGAAGGGCACGTGCTGTCTTGGTGGAGAGGAGGCGGCTGACTTCTGTCTCTCCTGTCTGTCCCCACCCAGGTGAAAGGCTGGGCTGGCGTGATTTGGGAGATCATATGAAAAAGAAGCTTTCAGTTCTGCAGATGGCTGTAAGAGAAGAGAGGGCTCTGCTTGGCGGCAGTGTTTGGGGCAGATGAGATTCTGGGCTGCGTGGTTGGGAGCAGTAAGATCTGGCTCTGGGTGCTGGAGGGAGCTTGCTGTTTCAGGAGCACTCCTGGGCAAGCCTCTAGATGCTTTGGAATTACAGCTTTCCAGTCGGAACCCAGTCCTACCGAATCAAGTCTCAGGGAGGTTACTGCTCATCAGAAGGTTGGCCTGGTTCAAAGCAAGGAAAACCCAAAGCCTTGTCTGGGCTCACTTTTGGAGAGGAGGCAGGTGTGGGTCACTGAGCTAAAAAGCAAGCACAGGGCTCGAGCAGTGGCACCCTGGGCAGCGGTTGGGAGAGAGGCAGCAAGGCCCTGTCAGGTGTCACAGCACAACTCACGGAGGATGCTGTGCTTCTACCACCATGACCACGTCCTTCAGGTGGCCCCAGACTCCCAGCCTTGCTCCGTGTCCTGGGCACCCCTTCCCCACTCAGCTCCAGGCAGGGGGAGCAGGTCCCACACCCTGCTCCCGCAGGCAGCCCTAGCTGGAGGATGCCATGGCAGCCTGTTCTTTATTTGTGTGAGCTTTGAAGGTTATCTTCAATTTTGGGAAATAATACTGGGTTTTCACTTTTAGCAATGATCAAGATCACTTTAAAGTATCCATTTAAAAATATCTATTTAAGAATAAAAGGTGAGATCATATAATGGCATTCTATAGAAATAATTATCTTGTTGGTATCTGGGTGTGCAGAAATTATGCAGGTGCCACATAAACGATGGACATTTTGTAGAAACTGCCCTAGAATATTCTTCTCACAGGAATCCGAGCATGGTAGAAAGGGTGCTATCCCCATCTTTTCCCTTTCCCTTTGATTCTTTCATCTGATACTAAGAAGCAGGTGAGGTGTTACACATCACTTCCTTCACTACCTTAACTGACAGGGAATGAGCTGTGGTCCTTGCATTAGACAGGGGTTGGGTGGGGGGGAGGCTGAGAGGGCAGAAGGAGGGGTGAGGGAAGAGGCCATCGCTGATGAAGACAAAGAAGCACTTCCAAGGTCTGCAGGGAAGCATCACGGTGGGAGCGAGGAAGTGCTAGGAAGTTGCAAACCTGTTACTGAGGTGGAGGAGAAGGGAGCAGAGGCTGAGGTAGAGAGGAACATGCGGGAAGGAGGGGGCACTCACCAGGGATGCGAACGCCACTGCCAATGGGAGACTGTGCAGGAGTCTGGCTGTCCTTGGTTTACAGGCCCAGAAAACGCAGCAGCTTGCCTCATGTGCCTGCTGCCGCATCTCTATCCACAGATGGAGGTAATAAGGAGGCTAAAAATGGAAACCAGAGCTGGTGTGAAGCTTTGTCCTGGCAGTTTGTCACAGAACAGTCAAGAATCCCTCACCAGTAAGTGTGACTGTCAAGGTCACCTGTGACCTCCCTCCTGTTCAATCTAATAGACACTCGGCTGGCTAGGTTCCAGCTCGGCCAGCCAGGAAGCCAGTCACTTGGGGCATGAGGTTGGTCATCACCACTTGCGATCAGTGGGCTGCAGCAATGGTTGGACTTCCCATAAGCTGTGGGAGGCTGTTCGTTCCAGCTTGGGTCAATAGCCTATGTAAGTCATCAGCTTACTGGTAAGCAATGGTTCTTGACCTGGCTGCACACAACAACCACCCAGGGAGCTTTATAAAAATAACTAGAGGCCCAGTGCACAAAAATTTGTGCACTTAGGGCGGTCCCTCAGCCTGGCCTGTGTCCTCTCACAGTCTGGGACCCCTTGGGGGCTGTCCACCTGCTGGCTTAGGCCCACTCCCCAGAGGATCAGGCCTGAGCTGGCAGTCAGACATTACTCTGACAGCCCAGGAGCCCTGGGGGGATGTCCACTTGCCAATAGTGAGCAGGCCTAAGCTGCAGTCAGACATCTTTAGCGCTGCTGAGGAGGCGGGAGAGGCTCCCACCACCCTCGCTGTACTGGCAGCCGTCAGCCTGGCTTGTGGCTGAGCAGAGCTCCCCTTGTAGGAATGCGCTGACCACCAGGGGGCAGCTCCTGCATTGAGCATCTGCCTCCTGGTGGTCAGTGTGTGTCATAGTGACCAGTCATTCCCAGTCATTCTGCTGTTAGGGTCAATTTGCATATTATCCTTTTATTATATAGGATACCAGGCCTAGAGCTTACCCAGGACCCACTGGTGAGGCTCAGATAGCAACAGTTCTTTAAAAGCACCCAGGTGATTCCAAGGCACAGCCGGGGCTGGAACCACTGGGTGAGATCAATAGGGGCCAAGTTCAGACACACGTGGGGTGCCGATTTGTTCCTTCTCTAACCTGTGGCCTCCTCTTGGCACACTCTGATTTAGGGTGGGGATTGGGATTAAGAGAGCAAGAAGCTATAATCTATTCAAACAAAAACCACTTGGTCAAGTTTTAAGATTGCTTCCAATTTTATATTTAAAAAAAAATGCTGTAACACACCACATGCACACACCTTTGTGCAGACCCCAAATCTGTCTTCTCAGATAAGTTTTTACCCAGAGTAAAAAGGTACCAATACTTTCTAAAGTCTGTAACGCACTTTTTTGTCTTTTGCCGAATTGTCTTTTAGAATGTTATTTCCCTTTGACATTATTCAACAATATTCTACTTTGCACTTCTTTAGTGATCAATTTTCCCATTTTTATGGTAGTCATCTGTACTTCCTCTTTTCTGAAGCAGCTCCTCACCGCTTTCACCATTTTTCCATTTGGAGTTCACTTTTCCTTACTGATTTTTAAAGACCCTTTTTATACGAAGGGTATTAAATGTCATGTACATTCATTGCCAATATTTTTCTTCCTGTCTCTTGCTTTTAATTTTTTGAGATGTTTTTGATTTACAAGCGTAAGCTGTTTATATAGCCAAAATGTACCAGCTTTATCCGTTATGCACCTTCCACTGCCTTTATGTTTCAAAGTTCCTTTTCATCTCAAAATGTCCTTATAATTACCTTACGCCCAATTAACAGCTTTGACGCATCTGGAATTCATGTTGGCAAACAAACTGCCTCAATTCTCACACCCAAACGCCAGCTCCATCACACACTGAACACGGATGTGTGAGCTTTCTCTTGTGCCCGATTGATCAATGTGTCTGTTTTGTCTTGAGCTGATACTACACTGTTTCAATTACTCTAACTTTATTGTTTATTCTAAGATTCAACAAATGCACATCATTCTCATTTTTACTTTTAAAGGCATTTTTTTTATTCTTTCTGAAACTTACTTGAATATTTTGGAAAAGTCTTATAAAGTTATTCCCAAATTAATGCATGTTAAGACAATATTGTTTGCAAGTATTAACAAATATATCTATGGAACCAAAGAGAGACTACAAAGATGAGAAAAGTAGTATTTTAACCTGTGAGGAAGGAGAGGACTATTCGATAGTTGATTTTGGACAATTTCTTATTCAATGGAAAAACATTAGAATGCTGCCTCAGACTATATAACAAAGGAAATTCCACAAAAACTGGCAAAGTCCAGTTTGAATAGTTGATTTACAGAGTAGGGCTCCTAAATGGCCAAGAAACATGAAAATATTCTTACTCTCAGTGACGATCAGGGCACTGCAAATACAAACCATCAGGTAACATCTTTTCCTGCCATGTGATGAGCAAATTATTTTTTAAATATAACCTCTTAATGTGTAGCGTTACAAGATTGGGGCAATTGCTGAAGCCTTGGTTAACGTAGCCATGTTGGAGGGAAATGGGGGAAGGTCTATTACGTGAGAAACATCACACCTGTGGCCTGTGAATCACCAGAGAAACCCCAGGACCCACATCCAGCAAGACAAGTCTCAGCAGGGCTCTATCCATCAGGAACAGACAGACATGCTCCTCTTTTGGTTGGCAGATAGCCCCAACCTCGCATCCTGCAAATGATCCCGAACCCCCTCTGCCAGTCACTTGAACCTTTTCCCTTTTAACTCCATACTGTCCCGTGATCTGGCAAATGAAGAGTTCATGAGTAAGAACTGGCTCAGAGTGAGCTCTGGGGTTCCCCTGCCCCTTCCAGCTCCAGCCCCGAGCCCACAGCCCATTCTAGCTGCTTGCGGACATTTGGCTGTGATCCCTGTGTTAGATGTTCATCAAAGTATTGTAAGAACAACAGACTGGGGACAACTTGAGGCAGAGACTGCTCACTGCCTGCCAATGTCTACTTCCTCCTTCACACCCACAGAACCTATCAACATCACCGTCCATCGAAGAGTGCGTGTCCCAGCTCCCCGTGCAGTCAGGTGTGGCTGTGTGTGTGTGTGTGTCCCAGCTTCCCCTGCGGCCAGGTGTGGCTGTGTGAGTACATGCTAGCCAGTGAAAGCTGAGGATGTGATTGTGGGGACTGCAGCAGACCTTCAACAGAAGGGGGGATGCATCCAAGTTCCCCGAGGCCGGGAAGCCTGGGAGCCTGAAAGCCTCTGGAGGCTCCATGCAGACCCAGACAGCCTGCTCTGGACTTTTCTTAAATGGGAAGCACATTGCTATTCGATGCAAACTGCTGTAGCTTCGTGTCTCTCAGTGAGATGCAGCCAAGTTTAATCCTAACGATGCGAAGCTAAATGCCTATTAACAGGCTAATTCAGCCATGATACATAAAACATATATGAACTGGAAACAAATGGAAATTATATATATATATATATATATATATATATATATATATATATATATATATGGTGAAATACTCTGTAGACTGAGTTAAATATACAGGCATTACAAGACATAGAGCAACCTAAGTGCCCATCAATAGATGATTGGATAAAGAAGATATGGCACATATGCACCATGGAATATTATACACCATAAAAAGAGTGAAATATTGCCATTTGAGACAACATCAATAGACCTGGAGGGTATTATGAAGTAAAATAAGTCAGACAAAGAAAGACAAATGCCATTCGATTTTACTTACATGTTGAATCTAAAAAAACAAAATAAACAAAACAGATACAGACCCAAAAAGAGATAACAGACTGATGGTTGCCAGCGGGGAGGGAGCTTGGGTACTGAATGAAAAAGGTTAAGGAATTGAGAGGTGCACATTGGTGGTTACAAAATATTCATGGGGATGTAGAGTACAGCATAGGAAATATGGTCAATAATATTGTAATGACTATGTATCGTGCCAAATGGGTACTAGACTGATCGGTGTGATCATTTCATAAGTTATATAAATGTCCAGCCTCTGTGATGTACACCTGAAACTAATATAATACTTAATTACAATTGTAATGAAAAAAAAAGAGGAAAAATCTATAGGCCTTAATGTGCTGAATGAAAAAAAAAAACAAATTGTAGAACATCGTAACTATTAATGTGCATTGCCCTCAGAGCAATAAAGTATGCTGATTTTCCCTACATTTCTACACCCAAATGTATAGAACCAAGACTGGAATCATGCTCCCCCATCTGTGGTAATGTTAGTAGCTTTGGGGGAGCAGGCAATAATTGTGGGGGGCTTGTCCAAGGGCACCTTATCTTTGGCTGCACTATGCCACACTTTCATGAAAGGAATGCTTCATGACGACTTGGATGGTACAAATTCCCACCTACCCACCAGCTGCCTTTCTTTCGTTGTTATTAATCTTCACCTGAGAATATTTTTCCATTGATTTGTAGAGAGAGTGGAAGGGAGGAGGAGACACCCACAGAGAGAACCATCAATGTGAGAGAGACACATTAACTGGTTGCCCTTGGCCCGAATCGAACCGGGGACTTTTTCAGTCCTTGGGCTGATGCTCTATCCACTGAGCCAAACCAGCTAGGGCCCAGCTGACCTTCTTGAACTGTGTACCTGCCCACTGCTGTGGCCCACAGGGTCCCCCTGGGAGAACTGCCAGGGATGAAGATGTGGACCTGGAGGGGCAGCCACTAAGCACTTTGTCAGAACAGTCTGAGGTTCTTTCAGAGCCCCTGTCACAGAGACTGTTTCCCATGACACCACTGTGTCTGAAGGAAACAGTAACGGTACTCATCTACAAGGACAAATAAAGTGAGAGGACACAACAGCAAACCAAAGATTATAATAAGAATTGGAAGCAGGACGTGGCCCAGCAGTGGCCGAACTCCCGAAATAGGAAATGACGCCTGCCCCCCAAGAATCTTAAAATGGCTCAGTACTTGGAGCATCAGGTGCTGGGATGAGGCTCAAGGAGGGAAGAGGTACAAGGCTGAGCAGCTGGACTCCTAGGCATTCCTTGCCAAGCACACATCAAGGAAACTGTGCTTCACTCTAGACGCTGATTCTAAAGACAAGTGGACTAAGACGCCCTCCCAACAGGGAGGCCCCAAACAGCCGTGGGAAGGGAAGGTGCATTGGTGTGAACCAAGGGGAATAAGCTTAAAATCACCCTCTTACAAAGAGAGGGCAAAAGTAGGCTTACAAATGTGAGTACACAAAACACAGTCTATTCTGTTATTATTTATTAATTATTATATTATTTTCCATATGAGCAACTGTAAACCAACTTTTTCCCATCCCTGTATAGTAAGGATGTACTCATGGGTCCCATTCCAGAGTCTTCTCATTCTTTTTCATGTTTGAATGAGGCCAGTTCCAGGACTTCTAGCTGCTTACAATAGTTTGGGGACAGGGTGGAGGGCAAAGATTTGGGCAGTTGGCAGTTTTATTTGGGGTTTATTGTCTCAAAATAATTTTTACAAAGTTGACAAGTCTTTAGCCTAAGGTGACCAGACGTCTCGCTTTTGGCGGGACAGTCCCGATTTTTAACAGTTTGTCCCGCATCCTGCAGCGTTTTAAAAAAGTCCCGATTACTCTTTGTAATATTTTAAATAATAATAATAGAAAAAGAACCCCCCCCCCTCTGTCAATGGTGTACCACTTTAAATCTGGTCACCTTACTTCAGCCCCAGGGATGGATCATCTCTCTAAGTGAGATTAGACGCCACAGAAGCACCCCTTTAAGAGTTGACTTTAGGAAGACCTGTTGGGACCATATTGATCAGTGTCTACTCAGGAAAACAGAACCACTGTAGGTGTTTCAAACAGAAATAATTTAATACAGGGGATTAGTTCTAAAAGTGATGGAAGGGTGGGAGAGGCCTCTTAGCAAGTAGTACTGTAGGAGCTACCCCTTAGGCTGCAGTCACCGAAGGGGAGACGATACTAGAGCCCAAGACTGTTATATCACTGTGACTGCTGGAGCATCTGCTACTGTCATTGCTGCCTTAGGAACCACAGCCACATCCACCTCGCAGGCAGCCCAAGGTCACACTCCCACTAACACTGCAGGATCCTGTCTGATCCTGTGAGTGTTGTGCTACTGAGGCTACAGAAATGCCCACTTCAACTCCATGCTACACGAACAAGTAATTTGAAACCTACACTTAGCCAACCCTGCAGCTGCTGCTAATGCCATGTGAGCGACTTCTAGGAGCAGAACTTGGTCTCTCCCTTCCATTGTTTGCCAGTGTCCTGCCAGGGCCTCCCATTGGGCAAACCTAATTAAAAAGGAGCTGGCAAAACCAAAATAGCTAGCCAGGGATGCAGGGGAATGTCATTTTCAGGTTCCCAGCACCTTGCAATCCAAAGGGGAAGATGGAAGAGAGGGAAGAGAAATGAGGGGGAAATGCCTGGGAGTGGCTATTGGAAGAATTAGGTGAGAAAGGAGGGTGGCTTGGACTAGGATGATAGCAATGGAGGTGGTGAGAGGCAGTCAAATTCTGTATATATTTTAAAGTGAGAATCAACAGGATTCGCTTACAGATCTGACATTGAGTAGGAGAGAGAGAGAGAGAGAGAGAGAGAGAGAGAGAGAGAGAGAGAGAAGGCAAAGCCAACTCTGAATTGTTCTTGGCCTAAGCAAATGAAAGATTAAGTTCCTATGTATTTAGATGACTAAGACCATGATAAAATCAGGTCTTAAGGAAGTAGGAAGTTCAGTTGTGAACATGTTTAGTTTGAGATGCCTATGAGACATCAGGTGGAGATGCTGAGTAGATAGCTCAGGGAAAGATACAAATTTGAGATGTAGTCCTATGTAAGTGGTATATTAGCCATGGGACTTATGATGTCACTATGGTAGATAAATAAGAGATGAGTCCAAGAACTAAGCCCCATAGTACTCCAAGATAAAGGTCATGGAGGCAAAAAGAAACCATCAAAGGAGGGGTGAAAACACTAGAAGAACGTGGCATCTTGAAAGCCCAGTGAACAAAACCTTTTAAGAAGAGTGCCAATTGTGTCAAATGCTGCTTATAGGTCAAGTTCAACAAGGACCATGAATTGACTTGAGTTTAGCACTATGGACGTCATTGGTGATGTTGAGAAGAATGGTTTTAGAGGCGAGGTGGGAGCATTGGAATGGGCTCCAGGATGAGTGGAGAGGAGAATTTGGAGTCCCTGGTGAGTGGAGATCCAATGCCTAACCCCACGCTGCTGAACTATATATTTATCCCTATGCATTTATCCAGTAAGCAACTGTTGGATAGCCACACTCTTGAGTTGAACTTTGTGTGCTGATGGGAAGGATTCAGTGGAGAGGGGTAAAGCTGGATGCAGGAGAAAAAGGGAAGGACTGCTGAAGTCATGTCCTTGAGAAGACAAGAGTGGACTGGATCTAGTGCACAAGTGGAAGGGTGGCCTTATCTGAAATCAAGTCATTAACAGGAGAGAAAATCAAAGGCGATAGGCAGGGAGTGGAGGTGGTGGTAAACGTTCTCTTCCATTTGCTTCTATTTACCAGTGAAGTAGGAAGCAAGGTCATCAGCTGATGAGAATAGGAGAGGAGATGTTAGAGGTCTGAGAAGAGGAGAGAAGGAACTAAATACTTACAAAGGGGCTAGGGAACTAACTGTAAGATGATTGCAAGGAAGTGTTAAGGGTCCACTTGAGATTAGAAATGATGAGTTTTGAGTGATTCTGGTCATCATGCTTGTGCATTTGCTGTGTTCAGCAGCATGGGTGTAGGCACTGGGCACTGGCTGGACAGAAAATTGATTTTAAGCAAGAAATACAGCACAGTGAGACAGTGTTAAGGGAGCTGATGATATAAACAGCAAAAAATGAGTATCATGTTTCTCCATGGAGTTTAGACTGAGTAAAGAGGGAAGAGAGGACAGGAAGGCAGTGTTCAACAAACAGATTTACCCCTTTAAGATAAGTTGCACTACATCCTCATGACTAAAACTGTTGTCCTCTGGGTAAATGGGGTATTTGAGGGTATTCCCTATGCATGTATCCAATAAGCAAAGGTTGGACACTTGTCATGAGCTATGTTCAGAAGGGGCACTTGGTTACTTCCCTAGAATCGTTTAAAATATCAGGGAGATGAGCTGGAAACAAAGCCAGAGTGGTCTTAGGTGATTATGGAGAACAGAGATTGATTTTATTTTATTGTCAATAAAATTTTCAAGTAGGCTGACAGATGCAAATCTAGTTGAAAAGCACATATCTGTATCAATAAAAATAGCTTAAATCCAAAACATCTTTTATCCATGGACATCATTTAAAAGTTTGCAGCATAACAATGGCTCATGTTTACTGAGGGCATATTGTTAGCCAGCTCTGATGAAGTGCATTGCACTTGTTATCTTGTTTAATCCCCGAGGCAGAGCCAGAATTGGAGGCATCTGCTTCCAGAAAATGCACTCCTAACCACTGTACTCTTGGACAGATAGCTTCAGGCAACGCTGAATCCAGGGACTCGAACGTGATTCCCAGGACTCAGTCTTTCACTCACTCTGCTTACTCTGTGTTGAATGAGTTCCCAGCATGGCAGGTCCCCTCCATTCACGACAGCTCAGGCTTAAGCGGTCCCTATATTTAGAATTTCCAGAGAAAGCCGTCTTCCTCTTCTGAAAGTACCAGATCTGCATCAGTCTGTTTATAATGTTAGAAAATGGATTCACAATACTATTAAGTTAAAAAACAACCTCCCGCTTTACAAAACAGATACGGGCTGACCCATAGATAAACAAATCCATTCATAATTGGGAGGATATAAATAAAACACTCATAATAGTTATTTTTGAGTGTTACGATCTGGTGCTCTATAGTTTATTTTTGCTTCTCAGTATTTTCATTTGCTTTTACAGTAAGAATATATTATCTGTTTAATAGAACTATTGAAGGTAAACAAAAACTCAGTACAAGCAAACAAATGTGTCTCTCTCTATTGTCCTCTGTAGCCAGGCCCTTTCCTACGCATCCCATCCTGTGCCACTAAGCTCTGTGTCTCAGGACGCTGATAATCGGGGTGGCAGCATCACCAGTGACAGTCTTATCTGCTTCCATTTGGTCAAAGACAAGAGGGGGAGGAGGAGTGTCCCAGGCCAGCTCGGCCATGTAAGTATTTATTTATTTATTTATTAATCTTCACCTGAGGATATTTTTCCATTGATTTAAAGAGAGTGGAAGGGAGAGGGAGAAACAGAGAGAAACACCAACGAGAGAGAGAGAGACACACACCAACGAGAGAGAGAGACATCGATTGGTTGCCTCCTGCATGCCCCGGACCAGGGCCAGGAACCTGCATCTGAGGTACATGCCCTTGACGGGAATTGCGCCCACAAACTGATGCTCAATCCACTGAGCCAAACTGGCTCGGGCTCTCCCATATTATTGAACATGGGAACAGGCTCAGTATCCTCCAAGCACTTTGGGTCCATTTTGAAATGGAATATTACTTCTTCCTGGGACGCCCTCATGAGGTAGCATTTAGTGGTGCTTCACGAAGGAGAGAAGACAAATAAGATGCATCCCAAACTCCAAGCACCAGGCTGATTTGGAAGTCGCTGTCTAGTCCCTGCCTCTAAGGAGTTTCCATCTCGTTAGGAAAGCAGGTCGGTAAGGCAGGGCGAGCACAAGAGAGTGTGGATTAAATGATGCAGGAGAGAGGGAGGTGGGCTCCACAGTGCTGACCCCAGGGGAGACCATGGTGAGAGCTGGTCCTCGGCCACCCTGTTCTCCAGCCTGCAGCGCATATGAGAACATGGAACCCGCCCCCCCCACCTCGCCCCCCGCTTGCTAATTTCTCAAGTACAGACTAGGATAATCCCCATCCTACTGGCATGTGGAGAGGATTAAACTGGGTCATGCAACTATGCTCAGCCTCATACTTGCAGCTGAGAAAAATGCGCACTAAATGGTGCCTCTCATTATTAGGAGTACGTTCAGGGATAGCAGAAGCCAACCTGGGGAGGACAGGAGGCTTGGAATCTTACAAAGTACTTAAAATCAACCATGGCGTCTCATCTTGTAGATCTGGCTCCCTTCGGCAGGCAGGATCTGGTTTCTTGAACCTTTGCCCTGTGATTCTACCCAGGGCACAGAGTGTGCCAGGATGTAAAATCTTCTCACCCTCACGCCCAACCTCCTTCCTAAATGTAGAATATGCATTCGCGTCCTCCTGGCTCGACGGGAACTTGGCACCTCACACAACCTGCAGACCACGTGGCTCCAACTCGCAGTCCTGTGCTTCATCGAACCACCCTATTTGGAACATTTTCTCACATTTCACGAAACTCAGCTCGAGAGAGGAAAATGTGAAACTTACATTGAGCTAAATCTGAATAATAAGGCTTGATGGGTCCAAGCACTTTAGGAAAAGAAAATGTCCTTGTTTTATGATTTTCAAATTCGAGGTCTGAAATGCAGGGATCAGAGTGACAAGGGAGATTCGTGATAACGCTGACGCGAAGGAGGCGTGGAAGGAAGGGCAGAGCGTTCTGTGCTTGCCATTCTGCGACACCAGCTCCCAGCTCCTCGTCCTCTGTTCCTTTTCCTGTCACCTGGAAGAAGGTGAAGGTGAGTCAGGGCTCCAACACGTGTCTCCTCCATTCTGACAGGCCTGGCTGGTCCAGGGTGCCTTGTTCACCTCCAGCCATCATGACCACATTCCAGACACAGGCAAGAAGAAAGCTCAGAGGAGGACATGACAGATCCCGCTGAGGACATTTCCTGGATGTTGCATCCATTACTGCCTCTTATGTTCAGTTGGTGAGAACACTGTCCCAAGGCTTTGTAGCCCCCAGAGATCCTTTGGAATGTGAGCTCTCCCTACGTGTGTTTTCGGCATGAGCTGTTCTGAACTCTTCTCTTTGCTTACATTAGCCAGAGTTTCTGTTACTTGCAGCTCAGTAACCCTTACTGATTCCTAAAGAAAGGGGGGTTGAAGGGGTGGGGAGGCAGTTATGAGTGAGAAGAAAATGAATGAGGAACAAAGAGCAGCAGAGACGATGGAGAAAGCAGCCAGAGCCTATGACTGCTTCACGTTTTGAAGGGTTCCAGTCCTAGTCCCAATGTACCCTTTAAAACAAGGCTCCGCCCCACCTCCACCATCTCCCATGGAAATGGTCCCTGTGCCTTGTTACTGATGTGGCTGCTGTGTTGGAATTGGGCGGGACTCTTCCAATTGCAAGTAACAGAAAGATAACTAATCAGTTGAAGCAAAAAAGCCCAGGGACCATGCCTCTGGCGTGGCTAGACTTAGAGTTCGCGGGGTGCTGGCTGAGCCACCACCGTTCAGTCCTGCTTTCCTCCGTGTGTGTTTCAGCCCCGTTTCCCCTCCTGATGGCAGAGGTGGCCCTGGAGGCTCCAGGCTCATATCGTACTAGCTCCTCATCTCAGAAGAAAAAGCGTTTCTTTCTTCCAACAAAAGTCCTGTGGCTGATGCTCATTGGAGATCTGAGTTGCTTTCAATAAAGTATGATTAGAAAATTATAGTTGTTTGGGCTTGGTCATATGCCTGCCCTTGAAGTAGGATCAACCCACACAAACCACACAGGAAAAGCATGAGAGAAAACCCCTTCTCCAAGGACATGAGGATTACTAGTTGCTCTCCGGAACTTTTCTTCACTTCTTTCGGGATGACCAAACACCCAAATGCTAGCCAGGCACCAAGCCACGCACAGTGAAGACTACATTCCAAAGGATCTCTTGGGGCTACAAAGCCTTGGGACAGTGTAATCACCAACTGAACATAAGAGGCAGTAATGGATGCAACATCCAGAAAATGTCCTCAGCGGGATCTGTCATGTCCTCCTCTGAGCTTTCTTCTTGCCTGTGTCCGGAATGTGGTCATGATGGCTGGACGTGAACAAGGCACCCTGGACCAGCCAGGCCTGTCAGAATGGAGGAGACACGTGTTGGAGCCCTGACTCACCTTCACCTTCTTCCCAGTGACAGGAAAAGGAACAGGAGTGTCTTTGACAAACCACCACCCTACTCAATCCTCCTCAATCTCTCCAAAGGAAACTCATGGTGCTGCTATGACAAGGGGGAGAAGTGCTGAGCTGGCATGTCCCCTGTCTCACTCCCTGAAACACTCTACCTAAATCACGGTCAGGACTTTGGGTGGAACTGGGAAGAGGCGCAGCTGCCTTGCTCTGGTGTATCAGAATACCCAAGACCTTCAGAATGTGTGCATTCAAAGGTAAACAGAAGCTTAAAGTGAAGCCAAGCACAGTCACAAGAAGGAACTACAGCCATGTTTTCCCCACGAAGAATAGATCCCTTGTCAGAGTGGGTTAATCTACATTTCACCTTCTAACTTTAAGAATGAGAGCAGGTTCACAATGTGAAAGTGCATATTAGAACCCCTTTCCACATATTTGTGTTGACAATTTTATTAACAACTTTAGTGAGGAATTAAATTGTAATCAAAACACAGATATGACATGATGCCAACCGAAGGGTTGTCTTGAATAACAGAACCATAGAATTATACATCCGAACCCAAGGAGGTTTTTGAAGTTAATCTTGACTCCCCATTTTACAGATGGGAAAACTGAGGTCAAGCAACTTGCTCCAGGTACACCTGGACTCAAGGGGGAAGCCGTCTGGATTCAATCTTTCTACTTTCTCTTTCTGAATAATTGCAAGCTATCTCATGATTCAAGATTCAAGTAGACATTTCTTTTTAAATGGAAGCAGTGAGCTGATGAGACCAGATACTATGCAATCAGGTCAATGTGTAAGGACCTACATGTTCAGCCCACAAAAGCCCACTATACAAGCACAGTGTGCAGCTGATGTGCCCTAATCAGCAGCACTTGTAAGAAACACTTAGAGATGTGAGTCAGCTGCCAGCTTGAGGGTCAGCAGTGCGATAGGGCTACAAGAAAGAGATAAAGCAGCCATGGTGGCATCGCTAGAAACAGTTCACGGAAGACGGGTCTGAGTCCTGCTGAACCTTTCAATCTATACCCGTGATTCCTCCTTCAGTCCCAGGTGTCAAGAGCTTAGTTCAGCTCTAGGATGGAATTACAGGAGGGATGGTCAGAGGAAGTTAGGGAACTGCAAAGCAGAACTGGGATCTTGGAGTCAGACTGCCTGGGCTTAATCCTGCTCTGTCAGTTCCTGAGGATGTGTTCATTAAGCCTTGCTCTCACTGTCTGTAAACGAGGAAGGATATCCTTTCCCTTAGGGGAGAAAGGAGGTGACGCATGGCATGTGGTTTGCACATTACAGGCACAAGGCAAACTCTCCACAAATGTTAGCTGCTGTCGGGATTAAGGAAGCAAAGCGATGTAGGGATAATGGTAACAACCTAATAGGCTGTGGGGAATATTATATGAGTTAACGCACGCCGAGTGCTTGAAAGAAACTTGGTAGCAATTATTATCTGCAACAGAGGGACTGCCCTGAGGCTTCCATGGATGAGCTGGTTCAGGGGCAAAATACACCCTGATAGGCTAGGTCCACAGAGCCTGCTCTGTGTGTGTATGTGTGTGTGTGTGCAGGGGGATGGGAGGGAGTGAGGGTGGTCAATCAGATATTCTATGGGGACACTCATCTGACCACCTGGGAGGGTGGCTTGGCATTGTCATGGACTGACATCTTAGCTGCTTTCTGGGCCATGGTTCTTTCGACCTGTTCTGATGACCTCTGACTAGGGTGGTCACTCAAGGTTGCTCTGGTCATGGCCACTGAGGGTTGTCTGGGGACAGTCACAGGGATCATTCAAGTGGAGATGCTCCTAAGCCTCCCCCTCTCCTCTCCCTTTCCTTCTCCCTGGTCCCCCTCGGGAGGAAGCCCATAGACCTGGACGCTAGGGACCTGCTGGGAGCTGGGACAGCGTCCGCCCCGCCCCGGAGCAGTCCGCCGCTAGGGGGCTGCCGCCAAGAGGGAACCCGCCCGCGCCGAGTCCGCTCCTGTGGGGTTCGCGCCCCCAGCGCCCAGCGAGGGGTGGAGTGGCCGTGGGCCGGGCGCACGCTCCCTGGGTGTGAGACAGCCAGGCGCCGGGTGTGAGTCAGCGCGTGGGGGGCGGCGGCGGAGGCGCTCCCCGAATAGTCTCGGACTCGCACTCCCGCGCCGCGCCTCCGCGCCTCCCGTCTGGAGCCTGTCCCCGTCTCGCGCGTGTCACCGTCCTGCGTGTGCTCCCACGAGCCGCACGGCATCTGGGTGCAAGCACCGAGTGTGTGTGGCGAGGTGGGGCGAGAGGGAAGGCGGTGTCCCCGAGGGTGTGGGGAGCACCCCGGTGAGTGCGCGCGTGTCCCCGCGGTGGAATCCCCCGGCGGTGCAGGGCACCTGCGTCCGCGCCCCCGAGTCTGGTCCGGATGCTGGCGCCATCTCCTCCCCGGCTCCCACCCGGCGTCGGCAGGCCAGCGCGTGGGGTGTCCAGCCTCCTGGCCCGCGAAAGCCTCCACGCCCTCCCTGCACCCCCACGCCGGCCAGGGCGCCCTGGGGCGCGGCCTGCGCGCGCCCAGAGGGCCGGGGAGTGTGTCCGGGGCGGGGTGCAGGGGGCGGGCCAGGTCCCCGGGCGGGGCGCGGGCTCGGGGGGCCGCGCGACTGACGTCAGGCGGCTCCTTAAATAGAGCCGGCAGCGCCGCTCGCCCTTCCCGAGGAGCCGGAGCGCGGCCGCGCGAGCGCCCCCCAGCGGCCGCCGCCACCGCACGGCCGCGCCGCCACCGCGGGTCGGGGAAGGGGCCGCGGGCGCCGGGTGCGCTTCCCAGCCCTTCGCGTCCGAGGGCCGAGCGGCGCTGGGAGCCGCCCCACCACCGGGAGCCCCGCCGCAGAGGACGGGGCGATGTGGGAGGCGCTGCTGCCGGTGCCCCCAGGAGCGACCCCCACGGGGCCCCGGGGCACGGTGCGCGCCCCGCCGGCGACGCCCGCCAAGGACGGCAGCCCCACGGCTGACCCGCGTGGCCCAGGCGGCGCCTCCCGAGCCCTCTAGGCGGCCGCGGGGCCCCCCCGGAAGCCATGCCCCCCGGTGCGCGCCCAGGGAGCCATGGCCTTTAGGGTCCCGGGCCGCGCGGGGCCACCTCCGCCGCGGCGGGCGCGCCGGCTGCTCGTCGCCTTCACGCTCTCGCTGTCCTGCACGTACCTGTGCTACAGCCTCCTGTGCTGCTGCCACGACCCGGGCCGGAGCCGCCTGCTCCGCGCGCCCCGCGGCCCCCGCGCCGACGCCCCGAAACTTCTCCCGGGGCCCCGCCCCTGCGACCCCCCGGGGCCGCCGCCCTGCGAGCCAGCCGCGCCCGCCCCGCGCCCGGCGGTTGCCAACCTGTCGGGCTCCCCGAAGCCGGGCACCAAGCGGCTGCCCCAGGCGCTAATCGTGGGCGTGAAGAAGGGAGGCACGCGCGCCGTGCTGGAGTTCATCCGCGTGCACCCGGACGTGCGGGCCCTGGGCACCGAGCCCCACTTCTTCGACAGGAACTACGGGCGCGGGCTGGACTGGTACAGGTAAGGGGGCGCCCCACGCGCGCCTGCCTCCCACCGGCTTCATGCTGGGCGCCACCCCAGCGTTTTTGCCCCCCTTGCTCCCTGCTGGTCGTGCAGGCTCAGGCGACACGTGAGGGGGTTACCCAGAACTTGCGTTTCTCTCTGGACACCAGTGTCTGAAGGGCAGAGGCTGTGGTCACTGCAGGGAAGGGGCAGGGGGCTGACTCAGTGCCCAGGGAAGGGCAGGGAGGACGCCTCCGCTCCAGAAGGATGGGAAGTGGAACAGGAGGACCTTTGTGACAGGGCGCCGTGCCTGGGGAGGTCCCACAGTTTCAGCAGAATGAGCTGAGCGGATGAGCGAGGGCGTCCAGAGGTGCCCAGTGAGGAAGTTCCCTTCTGCAGGCTCCCGTCCAGACCCAGGCTTTGCTGCGTGAGCTGGGCTGAGACCTTCCCTCTGACCCTGGAGCTCCTGGTCTGAGGCAGGGAAAGGATGCCTGGATGTGAGGCTTGGCGCTCGCTTAGCTTGAGCAGGTTCCTAAAACACTTTGAGCCTCGGTGTTCTCACCCATCACACGGGGCACAGAAGCAGGCTGTGCCCTGGCTGGCTCCAGGCCCTCCTACTGCTTTAGGGTGCCAACTGGGTGAGGCTTCTAGACCAGCCGCCACGATGGGGAGTTTGGGATGCTCGTAAGCACTGAGTGGCCAGGGCTGTAGGGGCAGCCGGTCCACTCCTCCGCTGCACTGGAGGGTGAGAGTCACCCCGGTTGGTAGGTCTGGGGGCAGCTTGAAGCTTCTGGAAGGAGGCAGCTGCCACTGTTCAATGTCCATTTACCCCCCAAGCCCTGTGTGGTGCTGAGGCCTGGCCCACGTGTTGGCTGATCGAGGTATCCTGGGATGGTATAATGTGTAGAATGTATAGGTTCCCCGTAACACATGGCTCACAGACTTCTTCACATTCCCCTGACCCGTGTAGACTTCCTAGAAAGGTCTGCCGAGGACTGGGACTGGGGAGGGTAACATGGTAACTGTGCAGTAGCTGAGGCTAATTTTTAAAATTTGTATAAAAATGAACCCCGTAGGAATTAGAAAGTCCTGAGTGTATTAGGCAAAGGACAGCTTTACTAGAAGGACGCCACAAGGCTCATAACGGGGACCCTGGATGTGCAAGAAGGGGGGGCAAGGGGCCGACTTCCATCTTTGCCCGTTAGCTTTCAATGGGCATGGTCGTGGGAACAAGGTTGGCACCAACCTCGGGAGACAGGCAGGCATGTAGTCTGTCTGGGGTAGCTGGCCCGGGGGTGGCCCAGCGCTGCTGTGCTGGTTCAGTGGATAGGGTGGCCCAGAAAGGCAGGTCTGGTGCTTTCCAAGCTGTGACCCACAGATACCCATCTGGCCATCTGAGGTGAGCAGGGACAGAGCCGGGGCCCGACCCCAGGTGGGGACGTCAGTGCTTGCACCCGCAGAGCCCTGTTCGAGTCGTCATGGCCACACTCTACTGCACAGCAGGGATTCCTCGGGGGAGAGGCTGGAGATCATTATGAAGCCCTTTGCCAGCGTGAAGTGCTTTTTATGTGCAAAAATCACCACATTCTGGGCGTCTGGCCGTTGGGTAGTATGTCCTCCAACAAACACCCTTGCCCTGCACAGTGTCTGCCCTCTCCCTGCTCCACCCCAACGCCGCGCCTCAGGCTTCCTTCCCAGGGCCGTGTCTTTCAGGGATGGCTGCTTTTTATTTTTAACCTTGGCATGTGTGATTCTAAGCCAGCTTAGCTGTGAACCTTCGAGATGGAGCTGTGCCTTTTTTTTTTTTCATATAGCACATTTGGATTCTGCTAAAATTCTCAGCTGAACCTTGGTAGGTTTTATTTAACATCAAGCACGCTGACAGCTCCACGTCTCAGGGTCCGACTTACCCTCCCTTCTCCCTTCATATTTCTAAAAGAACAATTAGCCTGGGGGTCTGCTTGTGAATTGCCATCTATGCTCAGGTAATACCATTCGGACGCTGTTTCCATTTGGATGTTGTTTCCATAATTTCCAGAACATTTCTGTCTGTGTGTTTTGCCCTTTATTATCACTCAAGTAATAGGCGTTAACTGCAGAAATGAAGGGGATCCCACAGCCCCACTTGATTCCCAAATTCCACAAGTTGAATGGCTCCTGCCTCCCTGCTGCCCCGACGGTTTCACAGAACCGAGGAGGAACCCCGAGGAGGAGCCTGTGGAATGGGGCCACAGGCACTGTTGCAAGTTAGGACCAGCACGTGTGCATTCCAGCAGGTGCTCTAACCACTGCTCCACACGGCTTGCCACCAGGAAGCCAGGGGCCACTGGCAGACTTGCGCCGAGTGCCTTTGTGCCTTCTGTGGTGGACTGTTTTCCACAAGTGGAGTTGCAGGGCTCCTGGCAGTGGGTCTCATGTGGAGAAGCCCCTGGGGATAAGTTCCTGGGGCTGGAGGCCCAGATTGGATGGACAACGAGAAAATTAACAGCTTTACCCTCAACCTAAAGGAGAGACTTTTTGCTGTGGGCAGACAGATGAGCCAGGAGGTGACAAGCAGTGCCTGAAGGCGGTGACCCAGCTAGAGGGACACCCTCCACAGAGACAGGAGACAACATGCTCCCAGCCGAGCTCTCTCTCGGGAACCAGCCCAGGTCAGGCCACCCAAGCAGAGCATGCCCCTCGCAGTGGTACCTCCCTTTAGGTGTTTCCTGAGATCCCCTCATGGAAGCTCTCCCCTCCTCTATCCTTCTTGCCTGGCTTCCTTCTTTCAATTTCCTTCCCATGGAGGCAGCTGGGCCTGCAGGGTAGGGTCGGCTAACTGCCTGCCTGGTGGGCACAGGGAAACCACCCTGAGCAGGGACCGGGGCAGCACCTGCCAGAGGCTGGAGGTGGTAACCTGGATGCTGTGGTCGGAGGCACTGGGCGTAGGAGGGCACCGGGTAACGCTCACAGGGGGCTGTTTTGAAGAGTGAACGCAACACTGTGTGAAGGTGCCTGGAACTCTGTGGTCCATGGAGATAAGGCAGAATGTTACCACTGTTGCCACGATTACTCTACCCTTGTGCTACCCACACTGGGGTCGCCTCAGGACTATTAGTCTCAGAAGCGTGGATTTCTGCTGGGCTGCTGTCACCTGTTGGGGCTGAGGAGTTAACCAATGGCTGGGAAAGTACCTCCATGAGCCAAGCAAGGGTGCTGGCCTTAAATTTTCTTCTCAGTTCTGCTTCAATTTTATTTTCATTTTTGCTCCCTCCCTTCGATAAAAAGTCACCTCACATTTCCAGTTGTCAGTTTGCTCACCTTTAAAATAGAAATGCTGCCTGACCTGCGTCACAGCCTTGTGAGAATCGGTAAGAAGCCCATGTGAGAATGCTCCCCGGTCTGAGGTTATGCTTCCTGTGCCCGCTCACCAGGGCTGGGGGTGAGGCTGCTCAGTCAGGCTCTTCACCTTTTTAAAAAAATTGATTTCAGAGAGGAAGGGAGCTGCAGAGAAAGATAGAAAGATAAATGATGAGAGAGAATCATTGATTGGCTGCCTCCTGCACGCCCCCTGCTGGGGATTGAGCCATGACCAGGAATCCAACCATGACCAGGCATCAAACCATGACCTTCTGGTTCATGGGTTGATGCTCAACCACTGAGCCACACCAGCCAGGCCAAGGTCTTCATCTCTTATAAAGAGATCCGGGCTGTGCCTCCTCCAGCAGTTTTTGGCATCTTGGGGAGGCTGAGTTTTTCTGGTTTTCAGTGATGGGTGGGGAGCATTGTGAAGAGGAGGTGAGCCTTCTCTAACACACTAAAATGCCAGCAAGAGCAGGGTAATATGTGATCATTGACTCTGTGCTCCGGTGTCTGCATTGTGATAGATGAGCCCGTTCTGTACATTTTAGACTCCAACCCACTGCGTATTTATTTGTTCATTGTGGATGGTGGTCTGGGACTGTGTAAGACAAGGAAGACACAGTATTTGCCCCAGAGGCAACGTTTACATAAGAAAGAGAATAAAAACACAGAATAAGGTATATTGCTTTATCCAGCTCACTGCAGTCAAGAAATTAATCTTTAGGGACAAACTTTAGGAAGGAATAAAACCAAAGGCAGGGGCCAGGAAGATAGTTAATACAGAAGAATCTTTAACAAAGTGATCAAGACACAACACGCACTTATCCACACTTATTGAGTGTGCACAGATGCCTGGATGGGCACACCTGCACACACAAACGACACACACTCATCCACACTTGTTGAGTGTGCACAGATGCCTGGGAGGGCACACCCACACACAGCCTTACACATCCATGCAGACACTTTTCCTAATGCGTTTCACAGCCTCAGTCCAGGAGGAGGTCGCTCACACTGATTAAATGGAACCACCGAGTCCATTAATCCCCACTTGCCTGGCAGCTCCTGTCGCGGGAGCACGCTGGCGATACAGCAGTCCCTCCACTGCCAGCTTTGGCCGGGCCCTGGAGGACATTGAGAGGGGCAAGCAGGACTGTCTTTGAAGAGCTGGCTTTGCTCCTGGGAGCGCAGATGTTTTCCCCAAAGCCCCCGGGGAAGGCTGTTGGGTTAAAGTGTGGAAATACCACTTAGCATGGATCTAAAAAGCATGTCCTTCACGTTTATCACCTGGTGTAGGCTCTACCTGACGGTGGGTGGGGCCTCCGCCTCTGTGGGGTACCAACTCCCTGAGGGTGGGAACCGCTCCCAGAGGGCGGCTGCCCTGGAGGCTGGCCATGCCTGGCGGGGTGGGGCCCCTCCTTGCTGGTCTCTGCAACCAGCAGGGCTGCTTCTGGCCAGAGAGCTGGGTCCTTTTTGGTGCTGATTGTCGCCATGCCATCTCCCTGAAGACATCTGTCTTGCAGTGAGGGAGAGGGCGGCTGACACCCACCAGCAGGGGGGATGCTGGTCGCTCTATGGATACCTCTGGGTCCTCCCCTGTGTGCGGTCACCTGTGCTTACTGGTGCTCCCTGCACGGGCATGCAGGCACAGAATCACCCCTTCCTTCCTGGGTGAGAGCCTAGGCACCATTCCCGAGTGGCCGAGGGGGGGAGTGGGGTGCACAGGGCTCTCTGTTGGGGGTCCCCTAAGGGCCAGGTGGGCTGAGCCAGGCTGGAGGGGTCTGAAAGGTCGCCCAGCCAGCCCACCACTGGGACTCACTGTCCTCCAGGGCTCCCCTGGGCGGGCTCTCCATTGAGTTGTCCAACACCCACCATGGCAGGCTCAGCACTAGGCAGTTGGACAGCTCCACCACTGTGTCCTCCTCAGGGCGGTGGCAGTGATGGGCGAGTGCTTTGTAGTCTGGGCAGCCTGGCGAGGTGGGGAACAGCCACCAGCGGGTGGAAACAACAGCGTTTCAGAGGTCATTGCTGCCTGTCATGCCCACAGCTGGGCGGAGGGGGGTGGCTGGATGCTCTCCCAGGGAACACGGCCTGAGGCGAGGGCGGTGGGCTTCCAGGCGCCATCCATCTGCAGTTTCTTCTCCTTTGAAGTCAGAGGCACTAACAGTGGCTCTGCCTCAGCGCCTCCCAGCAAGAGGATTGGGGTCTGTTCCGGGGAGAGGCCGGCCCTGGGCTCTGGACGTGGCATCGCCCCCCCCCCGGCCCCTGGCGGTGGGTTTTCCAGGCTTCAGATGCCCTGGTACCACCTTCCTGCTCTCTGCCCACCTGGCATGGCCTTGGTTATTACTCTCTTACTAACGCTGGGTAAGTTAACACAGTTAAAAACTATCATTTTTCCATAAAGAACTGGATCATTTTCCCTTCAGTGCATATACTTTACAATAGAAACTATGTTCTCATAATGCAGACTTCCAAAGTGACCGAGGAGAGCCAATGAAACTGCCCTCACTCCCGCCCGTGTCCGCAGACGCTCCCTTTCCCGGGCACTGCTCGGGTCCGTCCGTCTTTGTGCACCCTCCAGACATGCGCTGTGCATTCGTAAGCCCAACACACTTCATGCAAATTTAGTTAAAATGCATATTTTTAAAAGCAACTTCATTTGAAAACCACCCTAAATGGAAAGCCAGCATTACTTGCCATGATTGGAAAGTCATCGTGAAAGTAAATAGATTGAGAGCAAAGCAGTGCTCTTGGATTTTGCTGCCTGAGGTGGCTGAGAGGCCCCAGGCCTGCCCGTCTTTGTGTAAAAGAGGAGATTTCAGAAAGACCAGTTAGAGCGGTTAAAGAAACACTAATATTAATGCAAGGCATCCCCCCTGTGGAATCAGAAGGCTTGAAACTGAAGCGGAAAAGATGAGGCATTTTCCCCCATGAGATTCAGCGATGGGGAGTAGGCCTTTGTCGAACTTAAAATTACCGGGATGGGGCACACGCCAGGCCCACGGGGAGCCTGCTGGCGTCTGCAGAAAGCCCCGCTAGTGAGGCCATTGCTGTTTCTAGCTTTCCGTTGCTTTGATGTGTTAATGATAGTAAGAGACCAGCCAGACGGAAACTCTGCACAAATATGAGCATTAAGGAAAGCACTCTGGCCCTGGCTGGTGAGGCTCGGTGAGTGTGGACCCCGGCACGGAAGGGCTGCCGGCTCAGTTCCCAGCCAAGGCACATGCCCAGGTTGAGGGTTTGGGCCTGTCATGCTTTACGGAGGCAACCCACCCATGTTTCTCTTTGACACTGATGTTTCTCTCTCTCTTTTAAAAAAAAAACACACAGGAGACATTTTTAAAAATGTATTGTGACTCGCAGCATTGCAGACAGTCGGCCTTTGGTAGAGCAGGTTCCCTGTGTCAACGGCAGGTGTTGGAGGGTTCTTTGCTGCTCTCTCTAGGTCAGCACACGCCCGCAGGCGTCAGTGTTACAAAAAGTCAGACAGCAAGTCAAGGAAGGGAGAGGAGCTCAGGCCTTTTTAAAAAAATTATGAGGCTCATCAAAAGGAATGGCGTCTCACCATTTGAGACGACATGAGTGGACCCAGAGGATATGATGCTGAGTGAAGTAAGTCAGACAGAGAAAGACAGATACCATAAGATGTCACATACATGTGGAATCAAATGAACAAAATAAACTGACAAACAGAATAAAAACAGAGGCCTGGACGCATGAGCAGCTGATGGTTGCCAGAGTGGAAGGGGGTTGGGGGGGGGGTGAAAAACGGGTAGAGATTCAGAAGTACAAACTGGCAGTTACAGAATAGTCACAGGGATGTAAAGTACAGCATAGAGGATAGAGTCAGTGTTGTAATAACTATGTATGTGCCCTTTGACTACTGGAAATATATAAATAACCACTATGCTACATACCTGAAGCTAATCCTATATAATAAAAAGCTAATAAGCAAATCGACTGAATGACAGAATGACCAGTCACTATGACACACACTGACCACCGGGGGCAGACGCTCAATGCAGGAGCTGCCCCCTGGTGGTCAGTGCACTCCCTCAGGAGGAGTGCCACTTAGCCAGAAGCTGGGCTCACAGCTGGGGTTGGCGAGTGCAGTGGTGGTGGCAGGAGCCTCTCCCACCTCTGCAGCAGTGCTAAGGATGTCCAACTGACGCCTGGGCCTAAGCCATCAGTTGGACATCCCCCAAGGGCTCCCAAACTGCTAGAAGGCACAGGCCGGTCTGAGGAACACCGCACCCCCCCCCCTCGAGTGCACAAATTTTGTGCACCAGGCCTCTAGTATAAAATAATACTGAATGTCAACTGTAATTGAAAGATACAATAGTTGAGTCAGGATTTAAAGTTACAAAACATAACAAAAGTGTGAGGCCCACATGGGACAGGGTGTCTTTAAAAGCCAGGCTGCCATGTTCCACTCAGCTCCACGCACCTGGCATGAGGCTCAGCGCGTCCCAGGGCAGGGTCACTTGTCACTTCGCTCTCTCCACAGTTCCATCTCGACAAAGGAAGAGGGGAAGGCAGTGCTATTTGTCTGGACACAGAAAGGAGCTCTCTTGAGAAAGTTGTCCACACTTCCCATGTGTTCAATGGAAGCAACTCAGAGGGCATCTGAGCGCAGCTCCCCAAGCTTGCCACTGGCTGTGGAGGGAGGATGAGCAGAGGCATGGAGGAGATGCACTCGAGGGACGGACAGGGCGGCCATTGCAGCAGTGATTCAAAGCTCGGGCTTTTGACTCAGATGAAGAGTGGAGACCTCAGTTCCAGCTCCTGCCCGGGGTGTGTCCACCAACCCGTGGCTTCTCTGTGCCGCAGTCCCCGTGCACACGGACGGTCACACTACCTGCCACGTGGGGCTGCTGTGGGGAGGACAGGGCTGAGCGTGCTGCGTGCTCAGAAATGTCTGGCATGTGGAAGGTGTCCACTGCGCGTTAGCTGTCATTGCTGGTCATTGATGTTTGCCGTCGGACCTTTACTGAGCTAAGTGCTGAGGATCTAGAGATGGACAGGACGCAGACCCTCCACTGGGCTCTTCGTTGTTTGATGGGGTCATTACATGGTCACGGAAGTTTTTACGTCAATCGGATGGTGGCAGGTATCATAACAGAGATACAAGCAGAGCTGTCGCATGAAGAGGAGACAAAATCCAGCCGCAGGGTCTTGGGAACGCGTCCTGGAGGAGGTGGCCGTTACGGGTCTCCATGGGCAGAGAGGAGGACTTCTGTGGGGGACGGGTGGTCTTGTAAGGATGTTTTTTTTCTAAATATATTCATTCCATGACTTTACCTTTGCTTGCAATCAAATCATAAAATAAAGTTGGTTCGGATTACCGGAGTTCTGCATGCACTTATTGAACACCTGCTGTGTGCCCGGCACCGAGCCGAACCCTGGGGAAATGAAGATGAGAAAGAAGAGATCGTCTTTAAAGAGCTGAAGGGGCAGAGAAGTCCAATAGCAAGACTGGCTGAGAGAGAGCACACGCCTGGCATGTGGGGTCACAGCGGAGGGGCTCCCGCCGGGGCAGGTCAGAGAGGCTGTGGGGAGCTGAAGCCTCAGCTTTAGGGCCTTGCCTTGTTGCTGCCTAAATCTAGTGCTTCTCACCTTGTGGTTCCAGCTCGCGTGCTACCTCAGGCACCTTCCTGAGCCGCCCAGCACTGCTCCCCTGACAGCATCACCTTGTTTTATGTACTTCGTCCTTCTTGTTGAATCTCAGATGATCTTGTTCTTTTGTTTCTGACTTTCCCCCACTAGACTCAAAAGTCCAAGAGCAGGGATCTTGTCTGTCGTGTTCATGCCTGTATCCCCAGAGCCAGAACAGTGCCTGGCAAACAGTGAGTGCTCAATCGACAGCTGTTGAATGTATACAGTTAGGTTTAAGGATAAGCAGGCATCGGTGAGTCCGCTCCAAGCCACACGCTGGCCCCAGCTCTTTTGTAGGCTTTTCACACGTGGGTCTGGAGAGACTGGGTGAGAGAAGGCAGAATTCAGATGCTGGGACCCAGCCCTCATCTCCACAGGTATTTATTGAGCACCTACTCTGTGCTGGGTACTGCCATAGTCCCTGGAGAGAGAGCAGTGAGAAACCAAACGCCTGCCCCATGGTGCTCACTCAGTGTGGGGCGGGAGCAGAGGGTCAGGAGATGGGTAAGTACGTCACATCCATGGCACACGGGGACCAGCAAGTGCTGTGGAGAGCCTGAGGGAGAGGTGGCAGCAGGGTGCAGTTCTAGACAGGATGGTAGGAAAGGACTCACTGAGCAGGGGCTATGCAGCCAAGACCTTACATTTCCCAAGGCTCTGGGGCTGCACTGTAGGAGGTGGAGGCAGGGCAACTGATCAGGAGGCTTTTGCAATGGCCACGGTGGGGGGGGGGGAGGTGGGCAGCCACAGGATTGCCGACGGGTGCATGGGGCAAAGGCGGTGGTGATGACAACCTCTACCAAGGGTTTGATGTCTTTCCAGTCCTTACAGGTGACAGGTTGGCGTTTGAATCTGACATATTTCCCAATATGGCCCCTGGCGTGAGTGGCAGGCACCTGTCTGTAGGTAACCTCCTGAGGTCCTTGGAAGGTTGAGCTAGCTTTGTCGCAAACCAGAGAAAGGCGCGTGTCACTCAGCATCTCATTCTTGTTCCAGCCTCATCGACGCGCACGCAAGGTGCTGCCTTGATGACATTGCTAGATTTCGGGGATTTGTGTGTGTGGTTTCCTGCAAACAGAATTGAGCACCATCATGGTCTCCTGCGAGCTGACTGGGAGCCGAGCCTCGAGGCCTCCCCAGAGCTGCCGGCGTGGGGGAGTGTGCTCTGCCTGGCAGCTCCGGGCACCATGTGCTTGGTGGTTGTAATGAAGACGGGGAGTCAGCTCCCAGCGCCCACTCTGCTCGAGTGGGACGGCATAAAGTGGAGGTCGCCTTTCCCAGGATCAATTGCGTTTCTGAAGTGGTTGGTAAGCCCTCCCCAGCGTATGGCCACTTCTGGCTGAAATACCGTGGAACCTGAATTATTAATTCCGTGAAAAATGGGTTAAGTCAAGGCAGAGCTCCGTGGCGGCAAGCTTGTACTTTAAGCTCCTTTCTTGTATTTTCTCCAGCGTAAATGTCTCTGCGAACCAGACGCTCTTGAGCCACGTGGCCACTCTCGTTCTGCCAGTCATTTCTCTGGGAGGGAAAGAACCTGACTTCATTCCATTGTTCTCCCTGCCAAGGACGAAGTGGAGGAAATGGGCCTAAGTGACTGCGGGAGGTACTTATGTCAAAGCCGTTTTTAGAGGCACTCAGATCTGGACCTGATTCAGATGACAGCTGTGCAGGCAAGGCTAACTCCACAACGAGAAGCTCTGAGCCCGCGTGCCTGTTCAGGGGAGTGTGCAGGAGGATGGGCAGCCCTGAGCTGCTCTGGGCATGGCACTGTGAGCCGGGCACAGTGACCAGCTGCAGAGCTGGCCCAGGGAGAGGCAGCTTGGAGCAGTGATGGCATCACAGATCCCACATCCCCAGCGACCCTGGGCACGAACATGAAGAATGATGCTGGCCGTGGGATGATGGGGGCAGAGGGGATTGCCCCATTTAGACAAATCCCATTTAGAGAGACTGCTGGTCCCATTGGAGGGGACTTGTCCTATTTAGAGGGGACAACAGCCAGTCAATCCCAACAGAATTTTTGCCATCCCCGTATTGCCGGATCGAGGTTTTATTGTGGGTTTTTTATTTAAGAAAGCTCCAAATTTGTCATTTAAAAAAAATGTGAGTTGTAAGTTTATAATTGTGTCTGACTGATTCACTTTCATAGAACACGGGGACCCAACAGGACACGTTTGTGGGCCCACGTTACCTGTTGGATGTTCTCTCATGACTCTGTGGGGCTGGGCCTTGGAAACGGCCTTACCGCTTCCCCCAACCTCTGGCGCTTAGAGCTGAGGGGTGAGCACGTCGCCTTTCCAAGCTCGGCTTTCTTCATGTGAGACGAGGATTTTAAGCGCTCCTGCCTCCTAAGGTTGTGGTAACTCCGCGTCACAAGTACGTGTTAGGTCTTAGTCCTGGGCTGTGTGTGGAGGGGTGTGGCCCTCACTACGCTGATGGGTATGCCTGGGAGACGAGAGGCCTGACGTGGACTTGGTCAAGGTGAGGAGAGTGGGCTCTTCTCAGGCCCTGGGGAGGTGAAGAGCCTGGAGCCAGCATGACCCGCAGCTGGAGAAACCCATTTGATTATAGAACTGGCCCCAGGGCGGGAGCCTGAAATCCCTGCTGCTCCTCATTGTCACTCATGTTCATGCCCACAGAGCCCCTGGGGATGTGGTGTTTGTGATGCCATCACTGCTCCAAGCTGCCCGCCTGGGCCTCTCAGCAGCTGGTCACTGTGCCCAGCTCGCAGTGTCGCCCAGAGCAGCATGCGGTGCCCACCCTCCCTCAGGCTGGTTTTGGCATCGGTCGTTGATAGGGCAGAGGTGCTCAGAGGTGCGCCGCTTAGAGACGAACTTGCTTGCGTGGACACGAGCGCCTCTTTGAGTCGGTGGTTTGGTGTAGACAGAAGTCCAGCCTGGAGAGTGGAGTCTTGCTAACAAGAAGAGGTTAAGGGCGGCGCCAGGAAGATCAGCCTGGAGGCGTTTCTCTTCCACCTTGACCAGCAGTTGCACCTGCAGGATGATGGGAGAACCTTGGGATGGCGGGGCCGGGGAGGCTAGAGGGAGCAGAGAAGGCAGCCCTTCCTCAGGAGGACGAATGTGTGTGTCCGAGGTGACAGGGTTCCCTTAGCGCCAGCCATGCGTGGGTGTGACTTTGGTGGGAGAGCTGGGTGGTCACATGGCCTTGGTCTTGCCTCGGGCGATCTGTCTAAGACGCCTCCCCAGTCACCGCGTCATCACAGTTCCACCTAAAATCTGACGCACTGCTCCTCAGCCTTCATCTATCGGGGTGCCATCCTCACGGTTTAATTTTGGATGCACCTAGAAACACTTCATTTCCTTTACATGGTACCGATGCCCACTCATAGCTTTGGACTTAACTTATTTACTTAACCATGACACTTTTGCATCATCATCTTAAATGAGAATCACCCATGGCTGGAAATAGAAGAGTCATAGGAACCAAACATCACAATGAAGTCCCAGCCTCAGCTGCTGCCTGTGGCATGTTCTGCCAGAGACAACCCCTTCTTTTCTGCTAAAGACAGAGCATCAAAGCATGAGAGGGTGTTAACAGCATCTCAGCACTGAGACTGTCCGTGATGTCATCAGCAGCTTCGGATGGAATGAAAAAGGGAAGGCAGTCATTTCCTAATGAGGTGGTTGTGTGGCATTTACAGTCACATCTGTGTGCCGCCTAAAAGTGTTTTAACCACTAGTGCTTCATGCCCTGCTCCTCAGGAAATGCCGCCCCAGCCACCGAGGTCCTTCTCGCGTTGATGTCACCGGGTTGATTCATCATCCTGGCTGTCATGGTCCAGCAGCAGCGTGGAGGGGGGGGGCTGGCTGGCACTCCAAAGGCCGGGTGGTTTGCCGAGCTGTGGTTGCAGTTTAATTGCAAATCGGTGGG
>PVJC01011855.1:0-40827 GCA_004026665.1 Murina feae | reverse complement strand
ACGGCCTTCCGGTATCTGCCCTTCCCCGAGCCCGTGCGCGCGCCTCCGTACCTCTGTACTTTGCTTCCGCTGCTGCTCTGAGTCTCAGACTCTTCTCTGGTTGTAGGATTTTCACTCAGCCAGCCGTCCTGTGCGTGCGTGTGGTGTCCGTGTGTTCTTTTCGTGGTTTTTCTGAAATAGTTGTTCACAGCTGCATATGCGGTGTCTACCCTATGCCGCCATCTTGTTTCTCCCCAATACCATTTATTGAAAAGCTTTATAATGTCTTTACTCCATTATATGCTCTTGCCTCCTTTGTCAAATATTAAGTGAGCATAATGGCTTGGGTCGATTTATGGGTTCTCTGTTCTTTCCATTGATCTATATGACTGTTCTTGTGCCAATACCAGGCTATTTTGATTATGGAGATATTGTGATCCTTCAATTTTGCTCTTCTTTCTCAAGATTGCTGCAGTAATTCAAAGTTTTCTTTATTTCCAAATAAATTTTTGGAGTATTTATTATAAGATCTGTGATATTCCACTAGTATTTCAATAGGTATTGTACTGAATCTATAGATTACTTTGGATAGTGTAGGCATTTTATTGATGTTAATTCTACCAATCTATGAACATGGTATATTCTTCCACTTTGTTTATATCTTCATCTATTTTTTTCAACATTCTGTAGTTTTCCAAGTACAAGTCTTTTTATTTCCTTGGTTAAGTTTAATCCTAAGTGTCTAAATTTTTTTGTAGCAATGATAAATAGGATTTTTTTAAAATTTCTCTTTCTGAGAGTTCATTATTGGTGCATAAAAAATCCATCAATTTTTGGTTGTTAATTTTGTATCCTGCTACATTACTAAATTCATTCATTAAATCAAGTAGGGTTTTTTTGGTGGAGCCTTTAGGGTTTTCCATGTACGGCATCATGTCATCTGCAAATAATGACAGTTTTATATCCTCCTTTCCAATTTGGGTGCCTTTTATTTTTTTTTCCTTGTCTGATGGGTGTGGCTAGGATTTCCAGTACTGTATCGAATAAAAGTGGTGAAAGCAGACAACCTTGTCTTGTTCCTGTTTCTGGTTTTAGTTTTTGCCCATTGACTATGATTTTGGCTGTAGGTTTGTCATATTTAGCCTTTATTATGTTGAGGTTTGAAACCTCTACATCCACTTTGCTCAAAGTCTTTATCAAAAATTGGTATTGGGGAAATAAACTCACAAGAAAACCAAGATGGTGGCATAGGTAAATACCTGGAATTGCTGCCTCACTCAACCATTTCAAAACCACAACAAAAAGAAAAAACGGACACCACCCAGACCCACATGAAGGCTGGCTGAGTGAAAATTCTACAACTAGAAAGAGACTGAGACTCAGAGGAGGTGCGGAAGTAAAGTGGAGAGGTACAGAGGCACTCAAAAAGGGCTCGCGGAAAGGGCTGGCAACTGAGGACTCGGTTCTTTTGCAATCCGGAAGGAGTCACAAGCTCCCAATGGCTCTGAACTCCAGTTCCGGGCAAGTTTCTGGGGACCCAGACTCATACAGGGAGAAACTGGACTGTGTGGCACCAGGAGGAACTCCAGAATGGTTTTTTCTTGGCAGTGCTGAGGGACACTGAGACCCAGTGCCTCTTAGGGCAGGGCTGAGAATCAGCCATAGCTGTTTGCTCCACCCTGTTGATTCCCTGAGACCCCGCCCCACCCAACCTGCATGCAGAGGCTTTTGAATATAAAAGGCTGGGTAGCCTGAGGCAGAAGCTAAAATAGCATCTCCTTAGAGATCCAAAAGCCAGTGTACCCAGTTGTCAGAATGGAACCACCCAGATTACAACTCCTCAGATCCAAAAGGGACACACTCAGGGGGTAGACTCAGTGAGCACCAAAGCCCCACTGAAGCAAGTCTTGCCCCATAAGGGTGTCTCCAGCACAGAAGTTCTCCCACCATAGACACAGCTGATTCTCACAGCCAAGTGGCCTGGAGGTCAATCCCTCCCAGTGATACCAACAACAATCAAGGCTTAGCTACAACAAGACTGTGCACAAAGCCTACAAAGCAGTGCACCAAGAGTGTCCACCCCAGGTAATTGGGGAGGCTGAGCCACTGGGCCCTATACGACACCTAGCACAGAAAGCCACTCTATCAATGCAGGGAAGCAGCCAAAATGTAGAGACAAAGAAACCAGTCACAAATGACAGAAATGGAGGAAAGCAAATGACTGGATATAGAGTTCAAAACCATGGTTATAAGGTTTTTCAAGAATTTTCTAGAGACCGGCATTAAATTTAATGAGACCCTCAAGGATATGAAAAATGACCAGCTAGAAAGTAAGCATAGACTGACTGAAATAAAGAATAATATACAGAGATGCAACAGCAGACTAGAGGATCACAAGAATCAAGTCAAAAATTTGAATACAAAGAAGCAAAAAACACCCAACTGGAAAAGCAAAAAGAAAAAAGAATCCAAAAATATGAAGATAGTATAAGGAGCCTCTGAGACAACTTCAAGTGTACCAACATCAGAATTATAGGGGTGCCAGAAGAAAAGAGAGAGCAAGATATTGAAAACATATTTGAAGAAATAATGACAGAAAACTTCCCCTACCTGGTGAAAGAAATGGACTTACAAGTCCAGGAAGTTCAGAGAACCCCAAACAAAAAGGAGGACCACACCAAGACACATCATAATTAAAATGCCAAGGGCAAAAGACAAAGAGGGAATCTTAAAAGCTGCAAGAGAAAAGCAGTCAGTTACCTACAGGGGGGAACCCATATGACTGTCAGCTAATTTCTCAACAGAAACTTTACAGAAGGGAGTGGCAAGAAATATTCAAAGCGATGAATAGCAAGAACCTACAACCAAGATTACTTTACCCAACAAAGCTATTATTCAGAATTGAAGGTCAGATAAAGAACTTCTCAGACGAGAAAAAGCTAAAGGAGTTAGTTCATCATCACCCAACCAGTATTATATGAAATGCTGAAAGGTATCCTTTGAGAAGAGAAAGAAGAAGAAAAAGTAAAGATAAAAATTATGAACAACAAATACATATCTATAAACAAGTGAACCTAAAAATCAAGTGAATAAAAAAATCTGATGAACAGAATAAACTGGTGAATAGAATAGAATCAGGGGCATAGAAAAGGAGTGGACTGACAATTTTCAGGGGGAAAGGGGTGTTGGGGGTGCGGGAAGAGACTGGACAAAAATCGTACACTTATGGATGAGGAGAGTGGTGGGGGTAAGGGCAGAGGGTGGGTGGGAACTGGGAGGAGGGGAGCTATGGAGGGAAAAAGAGGAACAACTGTAATAGTATGAACAACAAATATTTTAAAAAATAATAATAATAATAAACTCAAAAAAACAAAAAAAATAAAAAAAATTAGTATTGGATTTCGTTGAATGCTTTGTCTGCCTCTATTGATATGATCATGTGATTTTTGTCTTTCAATTTATTTATGTGATGTATCACATTTATTGATTTGTGAATATTATATCAGTCTTGCATTCCCACTTGGTCATGTTGTATGACTTTTTTAATATATAGCTGGTTCTGATTTGCTAATATTTTGTTAAGAATTTTAGCATCTATGAAAGGCAAGGACCAAGGAACTGAGAAGGAGCATAAAGAGGCTAACCAGACATACGAGGAAATGCAATGTATGATGCTAAATTGGCTCTCAGACAGATCAAAGGAATAATTGGCAAAATTTGAATAAGGTCCATCAGTTAGATAATAATAATCATGTTGATATCCTGGTTTTACGAAGTGTGCTATGGTTACAGAAGAAAATGTCCTTAGCTTCAGGAATTACATACTGAAGTATTTGGATATAAATCTGAGGAATCTCAATGAAGAGTTTATATAAATTTCTTGTATCATTTTTACAACATTTTTGTAAATCTAGAATTCTTTAAAGTTTACAGAAGAAAAATAGCAAAGCAGAAAAAATCCCGTGATTGAAAGAAATACATAGAGATATATGTGGAACCCCCTAGCGCCCATCAAAATGCATGAGAAAACCAAAAGTGTTCCATTTGCTTATTCATGTATTTTAATGAATAGAAATAGAGCAAAGGGTTGGGTACTAGTGGAGATGGCAGCAGCCACAGCAAATCATGAGATCAGAGCCAAACCAGGCCTATGAAAGATTTGTGGCCACTTACGCCATTGCTTGCCTGACAGCCAGGGCATCAAGGACTTCACCAAGAAATGCTATATGGAGTTAAAGAAGATTAATCTTGGCCTGCCCATCCAAATCTGAGAGTGCTCTGATTAGCAGCCCAAGCTCTGGGCCCGCTATGCATTTAGCCAAGAGAACGATGTCTCTGAACACCTTCAGTGCTGGTGAGGTAGCCAGAGCCCTGAAGAATATGCTGTGGCAACGCCTAAAGCCTTTACTGTGGGTGAAGAGCAGCAATCCCACAGCCTGGACTCTGTTGGACTGAGTACAATGTGGAAAAAAAATTTGTTTAAACTTTTGCTGTAAAATCATTAATCATTGATTGATTGGTTAAATAGGAATGAGTAAAGAAATAAGTTAAAACCAAAGATAAAATGTGTCTGAACCTGTACCAGCTTGGAATTAAATTAACCCACAAGGTAGCCGCTTAAAATGGTGGGGAGGGATAATTTCCCCAGAGACCTAGGATACCTCAACTGTTACCATATTTCGGGCTCAAATTCTGGTTTAAAGTGAAATTTACATTTGCATGAACATTTCCTAGAAAGTTGCTGGTGCCACATAGATTTAACTTATATAAAACTAAAGTCATAATATAAAGATAAGCTTCCTTTGACAGAGGTTTCCCTTTTGTATCTCTGAAAAACACTGATACTATCACACAGCCCCCAAAATTTAGACAACTGATAGAAATTTACCCTTCCAAAATAATTATTTTTGCATTGTGTAGATCTGACTTATGATGCTTATTTAATTCCTTGACTCAGGCATCTTCCAATAGGTTCACTCATTATTAGTAAATAAACCAGAAATTATTGAGTGCCTACTATGTACCAGACACAGTGTGACAAGTTGCATGAATGGAAAGATAAATAAAGCATAGTACTTGTCTTTGAGCTCACCTTTACTTAAGATGTTGAGAATAAATGTTTTCCCTTCTCTCTAAACTTGTTAAAAATAGGAAATGTCACCCTGGATGGTTTGTCTCAGTGGATAATCAAGTGTCTGCCTGTGGACAGAAGGATCCCAGGTTTGATTCCACTCAAGGACGTGTACTTCAGTTGTAAGCTCAATCCCTGGCCCTCTGCTGGAGGCAACCAATGTTTCATGCTCTTTGTCTCTCACTGCCCCCCGCCCCTTCCACTCTCTCTAAAAATCAATGGAGGAATATCCTCAGGTGAGGATTAACAAAACAAAAAATAGGAAATATCACCTGACTGGGTTGACTCAGTGGTTGAGCATTGACCTATGAACCAAGAAGTTCTATTCCGGGCCAAGGCATATGCCCATATTTTGGGCTCTGTCCGTAGCAGGGCGCACACAGGAGGCAGCTGAATGATGTTTCTCTTTCATCGATGTTTCTATCTCTATACTTCTCCCTTACCCTTTGTCTAAAAACAATAAAAATAAATTTAAAAAATGAAATATCTAGAATTAAAATATTGAGTACTGTATTAGTTTCCTGTGGCTGCCATAACAAATTATCACAAACTTAGTGGCTGAAAACAATAGAAATATATTATCTCATAATTCTGGATTCTACAAGTCATCACGTTCCCTCTGAGAGTCTGGGTAGAACCCATCCTTGCCTATTCCTAGTTCCTGAAGGTGGTCATCAATTCCTTGGCTTATAGCTTCGTCACTCCAGTTTCTGTCTCCATCAACACACAGCATCTTCCTAGTGTGTCTCTGTCTTCCATGATATTTTCCTCTTCTTCTAAGGACACCCGTCATATTTGATTTGAGTTCACCCTAATGACCTCATCTTAACTTGATTACATCTGCAAAGACCCTATTTCCAAATAAGATCACTTTCACAAGCACTGGGAGTTAATATTTCAGCTTCTCTTTGGGGGTAACACAATTCAACCCACAACATGCACATTTTGGTAAATAAATTGTATTGCCTCCTCTGGGAATTTAAATCTTCCTAATGAGAAGACAACATTGGTGTGTTTTAGACTTCTTTTCCATGATGTAAATGATACTCTCCATGATTTGAAGAGCATTTTTCTGGGCCTATGGAGAAAGTTTAAATGTAATGCTCACTCAGTTATATGGACTAAAGTAGACTCTTTGAGAGGGGTGCTACGTAGAGGGTGGTCTAAAGGCCTCTCACCAGATCTGTTATAAAGTACTAATTTCTATGCTTTGGACTAGAAGGGGAGGGGTGTTAGAAGAGAGAAAAAGAGATAGTAGACTGTGTAACTGCTAGGGAAGGTCCCCACCACCAGTGATGGAATTCATCATTACCTCATTACCTGCTACACTCACCGGGTTCCTGCAGTAAGATTCCTTTTGGAAAACAGAACAGTTCTCCAACTGAAAACATTTGAAAAGCAATAACTTAGATTGCTGGGAAATTTTTCAACACAGCTAAATTTCATTCTTGCTGGTAATGTTTTCTTCCCTCTGTCTTCTTAATGAAATTAAACTGGTCAATTTATTTTCTAGTTTAAATTATATTTTCCATTCCATTGTTTTTCTGCTCCTGTACTAATAAAGTGCTATTGTACTAGGTCCCTGCTGGTGGTAAAAAATGTTTGAATAGTGGAATATTTGAACATTTGGCCTCAATTTTTCTCTCAAAAATTTTAAGTATTTTTCTTTTAAAAATCAACAATTTCTTTTTAAAATTCAAATTCCAGTGTTAATTAAAATGTTATTACTATTAATATGTGAAATTTTTAGGTTGACTTTCTCATTTTGAATGTCTTCTCAATAAACTTTAGCCTTCTAAGATAATTTCATTTCACAGAAGAAAAATTATATTAGTAAAGTTATTTTCTACACTAGGGGCCTGGTGCATGAAATTTGTGCACTGGGGGGGGGGGGTTCTTCAGCCCAGCCTGCCCCCTCTCACATATTGGGAGCCCTCAGGGGGTGTCCTATTGATGGCTTAGTCCTTCTCTGATCAACTTGGGGAGCACACCTAAGCCTCAGTCTGGCCTCCCTTTGTGGGAGGCAATCAGGCTAATCAGGGAAGCCACCAGCCCCATCACTCCACTGCTGTAGCCACTGCCAGTCACTACAGCCACCAAGGTGTTTTTATCAACATAGATTCCAGTCCCTTCACCATGAAAAAATGGCAACTTTCTTTAGGCATTTTCAAGATGTGTCTTTCATAGGATATGACATTTCTTTCTTTCTTTCTTTTTTATCCTCACCTGAGGATATGTTTCCATTGATTTTTAGAGAATGTGGAAGAGAAGGGAAAAACAGAGAGAAATATCAAAGTGAGAGGAACACTTTGATTGGTTGCCTCTTGCATGAGCCCTGACCTGGGCCTTGGCCAGGGAGGAGCCTGCAACCTAGGTACATGCGCTTGGTCAGAATTGAACTCAGACCCTGCAGTCAGCAGGCTGAGGCATTATGCACTGAGCCAAACTGGCTAGGGCAGGATATGACATTTCTTAGCCCTCCAGCAGTGGACCTTCATTTTTTTTCTCCAGAGTGTGATGGGAAAAGCCTAAATCACCTTTAGGGATTCTTATTACCCAAGTTACAAAGAATATTACCAGTGGCATACAGGGAGCTTAGCCAATGAGCAGTAAGAAAAGGTGTTTCCTCTGTAGTTCACTCCAATCACTGGCTCCACCCCTGCCCAGGCCTATAACCTCTGCCTGAGACTGCAGGCCTGGCCAGAAGACCCTCAAATCCCTCCAATCACCGGCTTCACAGAGCCCAGGCCTTTGTGATCACTGGCTCTGATCCTGCCCCCTGCCATCGCTGGCTCTGCCCTTGCCCCACTGGCAGCCTCTGGCCAAGGCTACAGGCCTGTGAAAGGGGACCCTCAGACTCTTGCATTGCCAGCTCCACTGGTGCCCAGACTCCTGTGATTGCAGGCTCTGCCCCTGCCCCTCTGATCACTAGCTCTGTGGAGCCCAGGTCCCTGTGATCTCTGGCCTTGCCCCTGCCCCGGCCTGAGGCCTCTGGCCCAGGCCTTATGCCTGGATAAGGCACCCTCATACCCCTCCAATCACCGGCTCTGCCCCTGCCCCCTCTGATCACCGGCTCCACCCTTGCCCATGCCTGAGGCCTCTGGTGAAGGCTCTGGCCTGGGCAGGGGACCCCCAACCCCCTCTGATCACCTGTTCCTCCCCTCAAGCCCCCCACCTTCCCCATCACCTGCCTGGCTAACAGGCCTGACCACTTCAGTGGTGGGGCTGAGATGGACTAGGTGCTGCCATCTTGTGGCTATGGGGGAAGCCATCTTGTGGCCATGGGGGTGGCCGTATTTGTCATGGAGTGATGCCTAATTTGCATATTACTCTTTTATTAGATAGGATGTGGCTATGGGTACCACCATCTTGTGGCTATGGGCACCACCATCTTGTGGCTATGGGTGCTGCTATCTTGTGGCCATGGGGGTGGCCATCTTTGTGATGGAGTGATGCCTAATTTGCATATTACTCTTTTATTAGACAGGATGTGGCTATGGGTGCCTCCATCTTGTGTCCATGGACACTGCCATCTTGTGTCTATGGGCGCCGCCATCTTGTGGTCATGGGGTGGCCATCTTTGTCATGGAATGACACCTAATTTGCATATTACTCTTGTATTAGATAGGAGTCTTCTCATCATACCTCTCTATATACCTTCTTTTTCCTTATCTCACTTTTTTATATCCTCCTTTCTTTGCTCTTTTCTGTTCTTTTCTAATACACTTATATTTCTTGCGTTTTGAATTTATTTTTATTCTAAACCTTTCTTCCTAATGTCATAATCCTACTTTTTTTTTCACTTTCTTATACTTGTTATTCTATTTTGGCATTTCTCCTTATTCTTCTTACACCACTTTCAGTACAAATAAAAAGTATACTTTTTCTTATTAAATAATCATGACTTTTATTATAAAATGTTCAAAATACAAATAAATTAAAAAAAAAAACTCTTAGGCTACACGTTTAGGCAGCATTTTCAATTCTTTGATGTTTCTACTTTCAGACCTTTGCTTTGCACATGTAAATAATTACTTTATTTAAAATGTAACCATATTGTAAATGCATAGTGGTGGGTAAACCCAATGAAGCTGCAAGAAATCCAATAGGGAAATCTACAAATGGGAGCCAAGACCATGGTCTTTGGCCCCAGGGCTCAGGGTTGGGAGTGACTCAGCTTCTCCCCAAGGCACAGTTAGAAATGCCTGCTCACCAGTTCTGTGTTCCTTGGGCCTGGCCCAAAGTGTGCAATCGCTGCTACCACTGAGCCCCAGACTTGCCCCTGATAAGCTCAGGAAGGCACAGAGAGTCCCTTCTGCCCTCAGATGTCCTCGACCGGGTAGACGCCCTGTTCTCTGCATCTGATGATGTGGAATGTGCTAGAACTGCATATATTCTTGTTCACTGAATATACAAAGATTCTTTTGAGCGGTGGAAGAGTCTGTGGAGTGGCTCTGGTGGTCAGCAGAGGGATTGGTGCTGCTATTTCTGGTGTCCAGTCTGATTCTGGCACAGAATGGGGTCCTCAGGAAGCAGACTCAGATGGAGAGGACCCACTAAGTAACTGCTGGGAGTACTGTCAATGTGCAGTCCATGTGGCCTTTAGCAGGACCATAGCTGAAGAGAGCCACCGGCCACCTTTTCCCAGTGTGGGTCATGTCAGGGATGTCTAGTCCAGACGCTCTCACTGGAGATTGAGATCGCCCTGGAGGACCACTCGGTCTTCAGAGCTCTCACCCATGCACCTCCACCCAGCTCTTCCCCAGCCACTCCTGCTTCCTTCTGTCCCTTCCAGGGTCAATCCCATGATCACTCCCTGATGGGCAGCACCCACACTCCTCTTCATCTTAGTCTGTTTCCCAAGGACCCCACCTTGCGGCCGGAGTCAGACTGGACACCAGAAACAGCAACACCAATCTCTCCTCTCTCTGCTGACTATCAGGCCCCCTGCCCAGAATCTTCTACCTCTTAAACACATTTTTATATATTTGAGGAACAAGAAAACATAGTAACTGCTTTTACTTTGCCTTCCTTTAATAACTGCTAGGGTGCAGTTTTCTTCCACTTGCTCACTGCACATTTGCTCTTACCCTTCGTGACTATTCTCTCAATCCTGTTGTCTTCAGTTGTCCACTTTCTGATGCGGTGATCATCTTTCCCCCACTGGTTGGTATTCTCCCCAATATAGCCTTTGCCTTCCCAATTCAACTTATAATACTTGAAATACGCTGACATTTTCATTTGTATGTAGTCAAATCTCTGAATTTTCCTTTGTGATTTGTGTTTTTCATGTAGAAAGTTTCTCCTCACTGTGGCATTATATAACTACCTGCCAGAGGAAAAAGAGATTTAGAACTGCCTATAAGAGCGTGAAATGTCTATATAAATTGAGAAAGCTCTGTTATGGTCTTATTTGTTATATCAGTGTTAAATATACACATATTAGTTTCTCAAGGGAGAAACTAAAATCCAACCACTATGCTCTCCTTCCTTGCACTTCAAATGCCCTTGAATTGGACCCTGTGCTTATAAAAAGACAGATCTGCTGAATAGATCTGAACTTGCATACCCGCGTTTCAGGGTTGAGGAAGGAAAATCTGCTCTGTTTCCAGATAAAAACAGGGATTTTCCTACCTCCTCTGTGTAAACATCAGGTTGTTTTCCTACTTCTTAGCTAAATACCAAACCTCAATAAAAAAATTAAAAAATAAATTCTTGCATAGAACATTAAGGATTAGCAAATGCATCTCAAATCATAAGAACTCAGGTTCCATATGTGCTACCAGCATTTCAGGCATTTATGTAAACCTTGACTTCACCCAATAGTGTTTAAAAGCTGTCAGTAATGGGCTTTTGAATTTGATCCTACTAGAAACATAGCTAAAATTATCTGTTCACACAGTGTGTGTTATTTATCTGCTTTCACAGCTACTTCAGACACAGAACAAAGTATGAAAGCAACTATCTATATGATTAACTATCTATATGATTGAAGCCAAAATTAGGAGCTTAGATAGATAGACAGATAGATGATAGACAGAACATAGACATAAACATATAGATACATGTATGACTTCATTAGTTTTCCTGTTTTCTGTCTACATATAGATATCAAAGTAAATATCAAACACCTATATTGTTTCATATTTCCCATTTTCCTTCCAGAATGCAGACAACTGGACAATTTTTTAAGAAAATACATTTATTCATTCTTCTCACTCACATTTAATTTTATAGCAATCCAGAAGTGTATCCCAATTCCATAGTTAATGTTTGTTTAACACAATGATTATCAATGTTTTAATAAGAACCCTGCATAAGATCCTGAAGTGATTTCCAAGTCATTAAAGATAACACCCTATATAATAAAAGCCTGATATGCAAATCCACAGAACAGCGAAATGACTGGTGAAACGACGGTCAGTATGATGTGTACTGTCCACCAGGGTTCGGACACTCAATGCAGGAGCTGCCTCTAGCCCCAGGCCAGCCAAGGTGGGTGCCAGGAGGGACCCCCAATTGCCTCAACAGTTGCCCCACAGAGGGAGACAACCGGCAGCAGCGGCAGGGTGATGGTGGGGGGCAGGGGGGAGAAGGCCAGCTGGCAAGTGGAGGCGACCTGTGGCAGAAGCAGGGGGCAGGGCTGGTGAGCGGGCAGCACAGGCCAGCCACAGTGGGTACTAGCAGAGACCCCCAAATCACTCCAACGGTCCCTCCATAGATCGGTCCTGATCACCGGCCAGGCCTAGGGACCCTACCCGTGATTTCATGCACTGGGCCTCTAGTTGTAAATCATTTTTCATTGGTAGATTAAAAAATGACCATAAATTCCACCCATCCAGGTATGCATGTCCCTTTGCAATGTGACTGCAATTCTCTCATAAAGGAGTGGAAACTATGTTATCATCTCTAAAATCTGGTTGGCCTTTTGACTTGCTTTGATCAATAGAAGGCTGTAGAAGTGATATTATCCAACTTTTAAGACTAGACCTTAAGAGAACTTACAGCTTCTACTTTCACCTCTTAACTACTGCCCTGGAAATGCTATATAAGGAAGTTGCTCTCGCTTACTGGATGAGAAAAACTCATGTAGAGCAACCTAAAGTGTTCTACTGCCACGTTGGGTTTTTCAGCCCAGCCAAAATCCAGCTGAATAAAGCCACACAAGTTAGCCCAGGGGAAATTAGCTAAGGAACCACTCAGCCAATCCACATATTCTTGAGAAATAAGAAATTGTTCCTCTAAGCCATTATACTTTAGAATGGTTTGTTACACAGCAATAGCTAGCTGATACATCAATGGTAATGTTGCAACTCTCATGTCTAAATGATAATTCTGCCTTGCCTTCGAGCCAACTCAAATATAATTACTCTCCAAATGTAACATCATATAGACATCAGAAATAGGTAAAACATGAAGAGCAAAGACTCTCCACTTAGGGGCAAGGAGAGGAGAGGGTGAAACCACTAAGGGACTTATTAGAATCTCTTGATTTTACAAGGATCAGTTGACCTGCCATTACTAGTTAGATAGGTTCAAACAAGTTATATTACCTCTCTGTTCCTTAATTTCTTCATCTGACAATGGGAATAGAAATAATACTTTCCCTGAGGCCTGTGAGGATAGAATTAGAAAATATTCATAAAGTATTTGGAAATGTACACAGCACCTAGTAAGAGCATAATAAACATTAGCCTTTAATATTGAGCATGGAAGAAACCTATGCACTTTGTAAGAGCAAATTTAATAATATGACTAGAGGCCTGGTTCATGGATTCATATACCGGTGGGGTCCCTTGGCCTGGTCTGTGGGGATTAGGCTGAAACCAGCTCTCTGACAATCCCCTGTGAGGTTCCAGATTGCGAGAGGGCACAGGCCAGGCTAAGGGATCCCACCAGTGCACGATCAGGCTGGGTAGGGACCACAGGAGGGCCCCAGGGCATGTCTGGCCCATCTCACCCAGTCCCCATCAGCCAGACCCCAGCAGCAAGCTAACCTACCGGCCAGAGCATCTACCCTCTAGTGGTCAGTGCACATCACAGCAACTGGTCGAACAGTTGAACGAATGGTCATACACTTAGCATATTAGGCTTTTATTATATAGGATAATCTATGTTTGTGCAGGCTGTTCTCCCACACCCTAGTTTTAAAAACAGAAGCCTGGACATCAATGAGTATCTTTTTATCTCTTCTAGTAAAGCTTGAGACAAATAAGTGATTCCAGCTTCCCACACATATCAGAATGTTCTGTAAAAAAGGTAGGGGAAGCTGGGGGGGGGGGGCAGGGCGGGGGGAGATGGCTTTCAAAAATAAAACCTTTTCTCCTAATATTATTTTTTTAAAGCCATATTACTTATTTTGAAACAAGAATATTTTACATGTATGAGGGTATGGGAATTTTATTTTTATCCAAGAAATCCTGAGTTTAATGGCTCTACTACACTGTTTAAAACAGATGGAAGTTAACTAGACCATTTATATTTTCATGTGTATTAAACTCTCAGAAGAAATCTTTAGCTGGACCAATACTTACCACTGTAATAGCAACTGATGACATCTCAACTGAAAGCGGAACTTGCAAGAAAAAATTATCTATGCTAATTTGTTTTCACTTAGCTAAATGGAATGAAATTCTTGCAGCCAAAATTTCTTCTGCTGCTGAGCTTAATAAAACCCGAATAATTATCTGAGGCTATGTTACCATGAGAATTAAAAATAAAACATTGGCCATATTCTTGACTGAACGGTGGATCTTTTATTGATTTCAAGCACAACTTGGATACAAACGTTATTTCACATTATCGACAGTATCCATTCCACGAGACCACAAGGGCCTGCCGATTGCTTTCCCTGCACTTTTTTCCTCTCGGAGGCCTCTCCTCTTCAGTGTAAATATTATCAGGAAGCCTCAACTGTTTGACTTGACTATGGTGTTATCTAAATTTAAAAAGAGTGGTTGTGCGCTAAGCATAGCAACCTGGAAGGTTGTACAGGAAGAAATTAGTCTGGCCATAAACTATAGAATGTGCTCAAAAATAGAAATTCAGAAAAGCACTATTTTGGGAGCAGTGTTAATCATCATCTCATGGTTCAAATGACATCGTGGGGTAGAGGATCTGCTCAGTTTTGAATATGTTAGGCACCTTTGACTATTTTTGAAATCTAAGTAAGAACTAAAAACACATTGTAGCCAACACATTTTCTTTTAATTCTTAAATTCATGCATAATAATAAGAGGAATGAAACACATATGTTTATAAAAATTCATTTACAATTTGCACTTTTCAATGTGACAGTCTTTCAGTAACTCTTTTAACGTCTTTGTTGACTTTTAAAAGTATCTGGTGTGTGAGGATGAACTGTAAACAATTTTGAGTCAGAACCCAACTGCCATATTCAATTCATGTGTGCCTTTCACACTTGATTGATAAGGCTACAGACTTTTGTAATAAACCCCTGACACCCTGTGGAGCAAAGAAGCATTGTTAAGTAAGACCCTGAGGGATGCATCTAAGTGTTAGTAAAATACTAAATGATAAAGCTACCTTTTACATGCTATTTTGTCACACAGATTTGGTGTGTGTTTTCTGAAGGCTTGGCACGTTTGCGGATTTCCTCTATTTAAACTTCAGCAATACATGAAGATCTCACCTACATTTTGAACTTTGAAATGGACACCTGATGGGACGGGTCAGTTCCTCTTCTGGTTGCTCTAAAAGTCTTTTAGGGTCTTCCAAGTGGGAAGACTTTCAATGTGAGACTCTTCCTAAAGATACTGAGTTGAAGGTTTTTGTGCTATTTCTTTCACTCCCCAGTGGTGTGTCCCCATAGCAGCCAGTCAAAGGGGTAGAGTCAGAAATGAAGTAGCTTCACCAACTTCATTTACTCAGTAAAGAGCAGAAAGACACAAGCCAAAACTCAATACAGCCAAGATCAGCAACAGGCTGTTTAGTCCCCCTTATGTGAACAGAACAGGACAAGGTCTCTATACAATTTCCAGTCTGTTTACTTGACAGGAAGCCTGGCCGATCGACATTGATTTAAATGGACTTGCCATATCAGATCAACTTCAATGCAGTAATGATGGCTACTGAGCCAATCCTCAGAGGTTGAGCCATAAAATCATAGAGTACACAACTCTTAAGGTCTTGGTGAATGCCCCAGGGCCATCAGATTTTATAAGCAGCTGACAGTGGCATCTTTCTCTGATGCTGTTGAAAAATTCAGAGGCTAGCATCAGTAGTCTTGATGGTCTCTGCAAATATGGTCTGCAGGACTGGGATGTGATTAATTTCACCATAAAATGTCTACAGGGAACTCAGAACGAGAAGAAAAGGAAAACAACAACAATAATAAGAGTACTAATAATGACTGACCAGGACCCAAAGCAACTCTACCCTTTACTTGTCAAATGTAATCATCACAACTGCCCAGTGTGGGAAATACTGGTCCCATTAAACAGACAGGAAACTTCAGTCTGGTCTAAAGTTACCAGGGTGACACAGTTACTAAGTGTTAAAACTGATATTTGAACCCAGCCAGCTCTGCCAACTTGTATGCAATGTACACCACATCTCCTCCCCGAGTACTTTCTGCAGGCAGGTATTCCACGGCTGGTAATCTGAGTTTAATATATGTAAAAGTCCAGGTTAAATATAGTAAGAAAGGCTCCCTTTCTTTTTTAAAACTAAGGAAGAAATCTGTTTTGCAACCTTTCTGGATTTCATCCTAAAATAAATAGAAAAGTAAGGAAATAGTTATTTTTCTTGCTGTTTGCTGTTTCTCATGATATATTAGTCCTTTAAATGTGAATTGTGACTTTAAATGATTAAGAACTTCAAAGAGATGACTGAAAATGGATTGCTCAAAATTAAGGATACTAAAAAAAATTAAGGATACTTCAATTAAAGGCACTTAAGGATACCAAATTTCAAAAACACAGATGAAATTTATTTCATTTCCTAAAAACCTGTTTCAGGTAGGTTGCTTTTTAAAGCACATATTTACTTGGTCTATAGTCAACGAATTGGATACATGGATATATTGGAGTCAAAGTTAGAAGTGAAACTTATTTCTGAGGTGCTCTTGACTTCTCAGCTAAATAATTTGATAATTCCCACTTGGCTGAGTCTAGAAAATCCATTTTTCACCAAATGCCCAGACTGCCTTCTTTGTTCAGGGTCAAGACATCTAATTATCAATTACAATAATAAAAAAAAAACAAAAACACAACAACAAAAGTACTCCTCTTGTAAGCAGAGGTTGCTCACAACTGCACAGTTTACCACTTTAAGCAAATGATGAAATTTTTGTTTTGTGTCTTTGTTTTCAATCTCTACCTTCGTGGAACAATGTGTGCTCCCCCTGGTGGTCAGAATGATATCTTTAGCAGCTTAGATCAAGTTAGTCGTAATACAACTTGTTTGCCAAAGGAATCTTTTCTTTTCTTTTATGTTTCACAATTTTAGGTTCCAATTCAACTGTTTTTTTAAAAAATTCAATTTCCTTCAATTTATTCAAATATCTTGCTCAATTTTCATCCATGCAATTTTTTTTATTAAATCAAAACCTCTAGTTAAAGAATGTTTGTTTTGTTGTTTGTTGTTTGGGGTAAAATAAAATCTTACTAAGCTAAAACCACATCCACCAGCGGCTGGGAGAACTCCCAAAAGTGCACACTGTTTGGCCATTATAAGAGACTGGAGATAATCCACCCAGTCAATATATCTCACCAGAGAAAAAGGAAATAAAATGTTACAGGTTGGAAATGTAATTTAATAGCTGAATGAACACTTGATCAGCTTATTTCATCCTGCAGAAGGAAACAGAGAGCAGAGGCAGCCCAGGTGGCTAAACTGTAATGCAGTGGAAATCCCATCTCCCATGAAAACTGTAATTGGGATTCCACTTTGGGATTTGGCCAACTCAGAAACAGACTTCCAAGGTGGACCACAGACTACTTCTCCTGGAGAAAACCCTTCAGAGAAAATCGGGGGTTTTGCCAGTTTCAACTGCAAAGAAGAGACTAGAATAAATTGAGTATAAATTGTCCCAAGTGTTTAGAATTCCCAAGTTGGATTGGGAGTAAATGCGTGGTTCTCATTTTAATGCCTTGAAAAAGGAGACTGTGTGATTCCTCCTTGCTCTGCCCTTAAAAAAAAAAAAAAAAAAAAAAAAAAAAAAAAAAGAATCCAATAACAGAAGGATTTTATTTAGTTGAGATCCAATAGCTTAGCCAGAAATATCTTAGTCACAAGACATTTCTTCAGTGAATGAGGCGGTAGTTCAGATGGCGAGGTCAAGGTGAAGAACAAATACCATTTTGTGCATAATTCCCACCCATTAAAAGAAGAGGCTCGACTGGTTCTCATTACGTAGCCTGTCTGGATGCACAATCCTTTCATGTGCTCCTTGGGCACATTTTGGCAAGACTCGAAAGTCACATCAACCAGCATAACATGTAGGTAGAATTTCTTTGGAAAAGAAACCCAGAGACTGTAACAATTCTAGCTAGAGACGGCAATGCCAGGAAACCTACAGAGCGCTTTAAACCAGACCACTGTTCAATTGGACAAATCCCATCCTCTTTACCAGGAGTCAAGAAACAAGCAAATAGGGAACCATACACTTGTCAATGGACAAGGTTCACCCATCTGGAGGTTAATGCCACATAGATTTCAAGTGAACTTGGGATAGATAAAAAGAATGCTTGTCTGGTACTGGTTTTGCATTTTATTCCTATCCATTATTTCTTCAAACAAGGTTCTTTCTCATCCCTTTGCCTTCCTCTCTTTCCTAATCTAGAGAGTCTGACATCCTTCGAAGGAAAGGAAAATGGCACTCACCAGCCCACTGTGGCTTTGAATGCCCACCAGGGATCTACAGAAAAAGCCAGCTTGCCTTCAAGACGAATAGTGCTCTGCGTCTCTTGTCCCTGTCTCTTCTTTGGTTTACTTCCCTTCCTCCTTGCCAAAAAGCAGCCACCTTTCCCTGAGGTGTTTTTGCAATCCGTCCTAAGCATTTCCTCCAATAATAAATGCGACAAAATTATCTGTATTCGTTTAAAGCACAAAGGCAGCCCTCTTTACAAATACTATTCTTAATAAACTCCTTTGATACACATCCATTCAATAGAATAAAGTGGATACAGGAGAGCTGAAGTGACTGTATACAAACATCAGATGTCCAGACCGTATCTGTGTGTGTCTAGCACAGCTCCTTGCTGTGAGCTTTTAAATAGCACATGTACAGAAACAGAGATATTCTGCTGTCTGCATTTTTTTTTTTTTTGTCCTGGAAGGATGCACAAAAGTGCATCGATGTTACAAAGTTCGCCTTTGAGAACAGAAATGAGGTTAGGAAGAAACTTTCACTTTTCATTTCAAGGTTTTTGTACTGCTAGAATTTTCTGATAATGTCTGTGTGTATATACATTTTATATATATATACATATATAACTTTGATTCTTTCAAAAATCAAAAGGTTTTTTGACTGGTTACATGTCTTTTATGTTTTTCAGTACTCCCTATATTAAAAAAAAATTTACACTTGTCCGGCCAGTGTGACCCAGTGGTTAAGTGTCGACCAATGAACCAAGAGGTCATGGTTTGATCCCTGGTCCGGGCACATGCCCAGATTGAGCGCTTCATCTCCAGTAGGGGGCATGCTGATCAATGATGTTTCATTCTCATCGATGTTTTCTATCTCTCTTTTGTCTCCCTTGCCCTCTCTCTAAAAATCAATAAAAATATATATTTTTTAATTTTTTTAAACTTTACTCTTAAATTAAAAAGAAAAAGGCAGGAGCTAGGGCAAAGACAAGTAGTGTTTGGGGAGCAATCTTTCCTCAAGTTATTCCATCTGACATCGTACTATGTAATTCTATCATGCATCCCGAGTACCTCCACGGATCCCTATGCACAGAGAACAAAAATACAATATTCAATGAGATCTTTTGAAAAATGTTTAAATTCTGGGTCCCCCATCAACCATAGAAATGACTCCCCTACTTTCCGTTACCAGCAAAATTCTCTCCAGGGAGGTGAAGTGACTCCAGGGCCAGCCTGTCTCCAGGCCAGGTCCCTGTGGGTGTCATCACATTGAAGCAGGAGGTGCACAAGTAGAAACACAAAGGCTTGGAGATGTCACAGGCCTCGTCACCTGAGAGTGGAGCAGGGATTTAACCCAAGCTCACCGGGAGAAAAAGAGTCTCCCAACATACCCCACGGGAAACGTGGCCCTGGGCGCTCCCTCCTTCTGTGAATGCTCACCCAGAGCCAAGGAACTGGGAAAGACTCACCTCCAGCCACAGGTTAAGGGAACCACAGTGGACAGATCTGAAAAGCTCCTCATTTTGAAGGTGGCCTTTACAACTCAGGCACCTTCCTGGGTTGCTTATCTCAGCTCCTCTCACCTTTCACCGGGCAACACAAACACAGAGGTGGGAAGTGGCAGGGAAATGGGGATTGAGGAAACTCAGGGACAGAGGCTGGTTTTATAAATTCTTCTCTTTTCTTCAGAAAGGGCTGAAATGCCTTCTTCCTGGCCCAGGCAAGCCAGTCCTCCTCTAGACAGCAAAGAGGGACACGTGAAAATGCTGCGGATGACTGAGTATGTAAAGCTTATCTAAGCAAGTGAGAACAGGTTGAGAGGAGCGGGCGGGGTGATTTGAGGAGCATGTTTCTTTTTCTTACTTTATTCCTATCATCATTGTGACCAACTTTTCCACGGGAAATGCTGGCACCACAGGCTGCGGACCCCAGGCTCAAAGTTCAAGCCCCCAACCTGGCTTTCTGAGGAGATGGGATCACCCAGTGTTTGTGCTAATGCCCTGTGATTCGTAGCTTGCTGTATAGTCCAGAGAAAATAAACCCAATGGCCAGCCCTCGATATTCCTATCTATAAAGTGGAACCTATTAAAAGGCAAGAGACTTCAAAACCTGAGGAAAGTTTCAATGTGAAAAAGGCAGATGTTCTATTATGATAAATACCTTCAGCAGGTATGAGGACAAGATGCAACAGTTTCCCCACTGCTTCCCTCCACACGCATCCAAAAAGGCAGCTCCACTTACAAGCAAAACCTTCAATTCAAAAATCTCTTCTGTTCGTTTTTAGAAAACCGAACACAGGAAAGAATAAGACAATGAGCCAACAAACCCTTTGTAGTTAGAAATCCCTAGATTATTTGGCAGCCCTGAATAATTTTCCTCAGCTTTCAGAATGTTAGAAATTTTCTGAAAAAGTCCTCCATTTTTGCTCACTGCCTTTTAGGCACTTTATTCCTCTCAGGAGTAACTTCATCTTAGGATGATTTCTGAGTATTGCCTCTCTACCTGTTTCCCAGGCCTCACCTGGGGTTTCCTGGGAGGAATCCCAGAAAATGCTCCTCCCATTTCACTTTCTCTTTCAACTCCTGCCCTACCGGGGCAGTAAGTGCTAATGAATAAACCAATAAATAATTTTGTCTTAATAGTGTTTGTGGCCCTGACTGGTTTAGCTCAGTGGATGGAGCGTCGGCCTGCGGACTCAAGGGTCCCAGGTTGGATTCCGGTCAAGGGCATGTACCTTGGTTGTGGGCACATCTCCAGTGGGGAGTGTGCAGGAGGCAGCTGGTCGATGTATGTTTCTAACTCTCTATCCCTCTCCCTTCCTCTCTGTAAAAAATCAGTAAAATATATTTTTAAAAAAAATAGTGTTTGTGCCACAAACTCAGGGTCGAGTAGGTGAGGCATGCCTGCACAGCATTCTAGACTGGACACAGACTAGTTCATTCTTACAAAGCCTTCAGATGCTCTCCTTCATTCAAAGGCCGCTGTGCTATCAGATGATGTCAGACTCACACCAGTGACATTTTCACGACTGTGAAAGCTGCAGTTTATGTCCAGATCCCGCCACCAGTGCACCTGAACCTGGAAGAAGTTAACAGTCCCTGTGTCCCATTCTAGAAGATACTCTCAGGGGGTTTTCTGACCCCCCCCCATTCTCTTGCAAACCAGAAACCAGATTGCACCTTCGTATCGGAAGCAGTCTGTAGTTTAAATAAACAAATGTGCAGACCCCCGCCCCCCTGCCTCCCAACACCAGAAATAGTGCTGATGCATTTACCGATTGCCAGATTCCCTCGGGTTAGGTGTGCGGGGTAGGGAGCAGTTTTCCAACTAGAGAAAACACCAATGGCCCCAGCGCCCCTTCCCCGTACCCCAACCTTCTTTGGGGTGACAGCATCTCAGAGGAAGCAAAGTGTTGTTCAGTCACTGGGCACTGAGAACATACAAATTTCCAGACAATATATCCTGGGAGAGAGGAGGGAGAGGAGGGGTTTTGTTCCGGTTCATTAATATAAAAATATAAAAGGTTGTGGCCTCTCTTTCCAGATTCCAGACACCTCTATCTGGGCTAAGGGATATAAGGTTGGAGGCTAAAGCGTCTGAGGGAAGATCATCTGAGGCTCTCCTGGATGTCAGGGAAGCAGGAGGAAGGTGGAGAAAACATAGTCATTGACCGTTAAAGGCTCCAAAGAGAGAAGAAGGTGGTGGACGAGGTTAGACCACAGGGAAGGGAGCACAGTAGACAAAGGAGAGAGGAAAGCAGGGGCGCTGAAGAGGAGAAAAAATTAAAGGTCGAAGGGAAGGAAGGAGAAAACGAGCAGGAAAGGAAGGTAGGATAGGAAGGAGGAGGAAGGAAAGAAAGAAGGGACTCGAGGGTGAGCAGGGAAAGAGCGAGGAGGGAGCCGAACAATCCTGGGAGAAGGAGGGGAGGCCAGCCGAGGGAGGCCACGTCGGAACAAGGGTACAGCCATCGAAAGCCAAAGTCCAGAAAAGCCTGAAAACCCTGGCCCACAACCTCAGTGTGGCCGCGGGGCCAGGGGGAGCGGGCTGCCAGGTCGTGCGCCCGCCGGCCGGCTCCGGCACCTCCTCGGCGTGTCCTCTGGTCCTGCGGTGCCATCCAGGCTGCAGGGCCGAGTCGCGCGCCCGGGTCCGCGGGTCGCTCCGCCGCCTGCTGCCGGCTCGGGCTCGGAGCGGCGTTACCCCTAGGAAGTGGAGGCCGGGAGGGGCAGTCCGTGTAAGCTACTGAGGCTGTCCGGGACCTTGCCGCCGGGGCTGGGCGGCTTCCGATCGACCACTGCGGGAGGAAGCACAGGGGCGTCGGGTCACTGCGTGGCGCGGCGCAGAGTCAGAGACCAGGGGACCCAGAACGCCCGCAAACCAAGGGGACAGCGCGCGGATCCGGGGTGGACGTGCGCGCCGAAGGTTGGTGCCCACCGTCCTCCTCCCCGAAGGGAGTCACTGGCAGGGGCAGCCTTGTAGGTGGCTCTCCCCGCCCGGCCATTTGCAGGTGCTCCCAGACCGCGGACCCCGTACAATTCCCTGCGCGCCGCGCCTGCTGAATAAAGAAGCGATGGGTGGCGCACCGCCGGCCCCTGGAGGTTCTCGGATCCAACCCCAGGAACCTCTGGGGAAGGGAGCAGGGAACTGAGACCCGCACTCTCCTCTCCGGCCTCTACTCACCCACCCCAGGCCCCAATTGCGAGCGCACGGGCCCTGGAGCTGCGGGCGCGTCCCGCCCACTGTCCCTCCCAGCGGCTCGGGGCGCTCTGGGTGGGCCGGGGTGGGGGGCGATGAGGGGGAATCGCGTGGGGAGCGGGTCACCCAAGGCGCCCCTTGTGGAGGGAGGCTCCCGGACGCCTGGACGCGCTTTAAGTGAGCGGCCGATTTCGTTTAAACCCGCGGCCGGAGCGTCAGATGCTCTCACCGCTGTGGGCACAGCGCGCCCTGGGCCTGGGGGCGCCAGAGTCAGCGCGGGTGGGCTTGCCACACCGGGCGGCCTTCTGCGTGTGGCCCTGTTATTCAGGTTTGTGATAAAGGGCCGGGTTTTGCTACTGGACGTCAGAAAAGTGACACAACCTCTGGTTTTCCTTTCCAGTCCCCGGACGCTCAGCTTTCCCTGCACTCGGAGGCAGAGCTTGGTTATACCTAAAGAAGCCTGCTTTCAACTTTGTCCCCCCACCACCACCCCCAAGTGCTCCTGTAAAGGGGGACATCCGGGCGCCTTACTTTGGGTTGAAGGGAAACTCTGGAGTTTTATTTTCCTGCAGCTGCTGCTGCCCCTGCCCAGCCTTGGGGCAGGTTATTGGGGGTGCGAGAAGCTGGGCCGCACACCCCTGCCCTAGGAACGCACGTACACACAGGCACGGGCATGCACGCACATCAGCTTTCTCGGGGGCTAGAAGGGGTCTAAAGACCTGTCCAGGGCAGAGTGACCCCTCCACTCCCCCCCACACACACACTGCCACCTCCACTTCACACCTCCCCTCAACTCTCTGAACACTGTGGTAGCCGCTCAGCCAACGAAGTTTTCCGACCTTTTTTTCCCCCCACTTCCCCACCCCCTGTTTACACACTGCAAGGTGAGGGCCTATTTAGAAAACATCGGAGGGGGAGGTTGCTTAGCCCAGGGCCCGCTGCTTAGAGACAAAGGCGTGAAAAATAAACACCCGGAGCCCAGAGATAGATTCCACCCCCTCTGCAGGTCGTAATTTCAGCTGTCCACCCCAAGCACTCCCTACAGGCCCCTCCTCCCCTCTTTCGCACAGCAGGATGGGGGTGGGGGACAACCAAAGTGCGTCTGACTGGGTTCTCAGAGGCTGGGGCACCAGTGCATTGGACGCTTTGCAGGAGTTTTCAATTAATCTCAGGGGACACCCGTTTTTAAAATATTGGTGGCGATTTCAGAACCACCGGGACCAGGGGGATGGGGGCGAAGAAAGCGGGAGTCTCAGTAGGAGTCTCCCAGGGCTCCGTCAAGTGAGACCCTGGTTGCAGGCAGCTGGGCGCCCAGGCGACGCCTGCACCCTATTGCTCTCTGGCAAAGTTTGCTTTTAGGATCGATTTTTCCAGAACGAATCCCGAGCTGAGACAACTGGAAGGAGGCTGCGAGTTATCTGTAACAAACATAAACAAGTTTTTCTTTGAACGTATGCAATAGCTTATAGATTTGATTTCCAAATCTTGAGTCGTTCCAAATCCCCGCTGAGAAGGGTTTTAGAAGGTTTTGAAAGTTGCTGAAAACAGCCTGTAAATACCAGCTGTCTGGAGGGAACCTCTGGTGGGGCCCGTCACCTGTGGGGGTGGGGAGGAGAGGGCCCTGACCTGGCTATGAAAAGACATTTGAATTGGTGTCCAGATTCCCAGAATTATCAGTGGCCCTCTAGGTTCCCAAGAATTAAAATTTTCTTTCATGGATGGGAAATGTAAATTATACTTTCTTGCCTACATAGTAGGGAACCCACAGGCATTACCCTTTATCAAGGTAAAATGCATAAAGTGTGGTGCTTAGTTTGGCTTAATTTGGCTATCTTCAGAGCAATGTAGCCTTTCCTAACACAGCCACCTTGTTCTGGGGCATTTCAAGCTCAACATTAAAAACAAATTACGACCTGTAGGTGCTTAATTCTGGCGCTTAATTGTGACTTTCCTTAGGGTAATCACTAATGTTCCTTTGCACCTGATTTGGAGGATATATGAACTAGATAATGCGTGTTTGTTTTTACTGAGCATTCATGATATTACATGGCTTTCAGTGAAGAAAATTTTCCTACCGAAAAAACAATTCAGTAAATGCTATTCCTACCATTTTTATTAACTGAGCAAGCCCTACAGTAATTGTCTTATGGGATGTGTGTTTGAATATAATTTTAAAACAATCATTAGAAAAAAGGCATTGATTCCAATCACTTTCTTTGTAATTTTTCAAAGATCAATTGGGTGTGGACGATCTTTGAAGTCAGCTTTTCTGCCAGTAAAAATAAAAATTCTTAACCCAAATAGGTGTGTGATTCTCATTATTTTTGTCTTCCTTGTTTCGACATAAACATTTGTGTGCCAGTTTGAGAAATCAATTTTTAATGTTGAACATAATTTATTCCATTACCCTTTCCCTATGTTTTTTAAGAATCAGGAATTAAGTTATTAATTTAATAACTAATGTAGTTAATTCTTACCGTAGACTTTGAAAACTAGTAAGATGTTTCATAATAGGAAGTGACTACAACAGTAAAAGGGACATGAATGCAAGTGCCATTCAATGGCTCTGTTTTACTGAAAGGAAAGTGTCTTCTAAAGAAAATCAACCACCAATGAAGTCCCACCTCAGTGAACTTGAACTACTTTAGAATTCAGAACTGTGTTTTACCTTTGGATTGTTACCATGATTTGCTTCATATGATTGTTATCATAATTTGTTTCTGACATTGAGCTTGAAATGCCCCCAGAACAGAGCGTCTGTATTAGCAAAGGGCTATGAAGATAGCAAACCCTTTTTTAAGTCTTCTTTTTCCTTCGATCAGCCCAGGCAAAATCTTTTAAATTTGTAGATACACTCTTCTCATTCCAATGAACCTGCTTAGTTAAATGATTTGTATGAGGAGGTAAATTCCATGTCAGTTTCTAATTCCCCGGGTAACTTCAGTTGTCCAGAAAGCAGGTAGATTTGAGGCTAATGACAAGATGCTGAGCAAAGCACTCGCCATAAGATCCTTATTGTCCCGTAACTGTAAAGCTTTAGAGGAACTGTAATCCTCAATTGTTTAAAATTTCCTTTACTTGAATTTTCCTATAAATGAGTAACTGGTGTTATTTTACTTAAATTAAATTTAAAGCTTAAGGAAGTTCTAATTCTCAATTTTTGTAATTTATAGCCCATAATGTTTGTCCTTTAGAAAAAGGTAAAAGTAAAAAAATACATATTTTTGTCTTTTATTGATTTACTTGACTTATTGATGGCAATTTAATTCTCTCTCTCTGTCTCTCCCTCTCTCTCTCTCTCCCTCAGGTCAGGCTAGGAAATAAAACTCTTTGCCTGCCCCCAGTCTGCGTCAGCAGGTCTGAGGTGGATCAGGCTTGTAAAGAGCCTTCTGGAACACCCTGACCCCAAGGTTTGTGCGCAGCCTCCTTCCCTGCAGAGGCAGGGACCCCCTGAGGTGACTCCTTCCTTTCACAGGGTAGTTGGAGGTACAAATTTCTGGTGACAGAATCTATTACAGGCAGAGTCTTCGAAATTAGCAAATTCAGCCACTCCTTTCGCCTCTGAGGAAAATAAGGACTCAGGCACCAGCAGAGGAGCTTTTCCCAATTTATGGGGGGGAGGGGAGAACAGAACCTGGGGGTCAGTGTAAGAAGACATCCCTCACATTGTTGACCAGCATTTAAATGCCTCAAATCTGTTCTTTGGCTTGTCATGGAGTAAATTTATGAAGGAGGGAGAAGAGGAGAGAAAACTCCCAGCCACAATTCCTACAGAAAGAAGTATCCCAAACCACACGGAGTTGAAAAAGAGTCTAAACTTAGGGAAACATGATTGAAATAGTCTTTTCTTTCCCGAAAATGAATTTAAGAAAATGAATTCAAGGGGAGACAAGGGTCTAGATTTAAAAAAAAAAAAAAAAAACCAGAAAGGTGAACTTGAATGATGCTTCTAGACTCTTCTATGGATGGAGAAATGAGGCGCAGAGAGAAGCAGTAACTTGGCCAAGGGCACAAGAACAAAGTCCAAACCTGACCCAATCTCTCTCTCTCTCTCCCTCTCTCTCTCTCTCTCTCTCTCTCTCTCTCTCTCTGGGGGAGTGGAATCCCAAGGCATCTCTCAACTTCTTCCGCCTTTCTAGGGACACGCATTGGCATTCACCTGTTAGAAATCAACCTGATCCGAGAAACTACAGGTTTAGCCCCCAAGGAAGGATTTAGGCTGGGTACCAAATCTCACTGCCTTTTCCCAGGATCGCGCCCCCTTCCTAGCCTCTCTCCATTCATCCGACCCTTTCCCACCCGTGCCGCTCACCTTCTCGGCTGGGGTGCTTGAAGGTCATCGCCGCTGCGAGCTCCCCGCCGTGTACCGCGAGGCTGGCCCCGGGGGCCGCCAGCGGGGAAGCCTGTGCCGGTGGCCAGGGCGGGCCCGGGGCCAGGTAGCCCGCGGCGGGCGCGCTGTACACGCCGTGCTGGCTGGAGGCCGGGTAGGCGCAGGCGGGGAGGAAGCCGCCCACTGCAGAGAGGCCGGAGGCCGACTGTGCGGATGGAGAGGGACAGACCGTCAGCAGCAGGGAACGCGGCCGATGTCTCCAGCACATGCAGTTGCCCGAACAAACGGGGGTCCTCCTTTCCCCTGCTGTCCCCTCAATTATCCCCACGCAACGCTCAGCCTCTAATTTTCCTAGGAAGGACCCTGGCAAAGGGATTTCCACTCGAATTGCTATAAATAATAACGAGATGAGTGGGGACATGGTATTCACCAGCCCAGCTGGGGTTTAAAGAGAACCTCAGCCATCTGTGTTCCGGGTTCAGGTTTTTGTAGCAAAAGTATCTTGGCAAAAAGCAACGCAATCCCCTCCAAAGTCAGCTCCCCCCCGCCCCAAGTGTGTGCTTGAGAAAAGGAGAGGAAAGGCTGTGAGGGCCCTGGGTGGCCCCGGCGGCCAGACACCGCACCCATGGCCTGGGGCGTTTTCTCTTCTCTCTGCCTCTTCCTCCCTCCACTCCTTTCCCCCAGCTCTTTCTCTCTTCCAGTTAAGGACACCTCTTCCCCGACCCTTGGTTACCTGGGTGTATTTAATGTCCGCCTCTAGTGCTGGTTTATCGAGCCCATTCACTCCCGAGGTGGCGGGGAAGGCCGTGCGGTTCACGCTGGCCCAGTCTTCCATCTTGGGGGAGTAGGTGGCGCCTTCGCCCCCGGCCAGGGCCCCTGAGGGGACACAGGACAGGTTAGTGGGGACATCCCATCCGAATCTGAGCTGGGCACGAACGCAGCCCTCCAGCCGGAGGTGACACCAGTGCCTACAAGCACTCAGCGCGTCTCCGAGGGAGGGCGCGGCCCAGGGTCCTCCGAACCCCTGTGGCCTCCAGATGCCCGGAGAGCGGCCCGAGGCTGCGGTGCGGCGGGCGGGCCTAGGGTTTCGCTTTCACTCCTAGCGGGTGTTCCTCTTCCTCCAAACCTGCGAACCGCCTCCCGCAAAACAAGGGGTCTCGGGCGGGGAGATGGCCTGTGAGACAGGGGGCCGGACGCACTCGGCCAAGGTGCCTTTCCGCTGTCCAGACGTGGCGCCCGGAAAGGTTCAAGTTCAAATCCAAAGCGTGCTCCAGAGAATTATATGGGTTTCTCAAAGTCTCCACAGGTGTCCGGAGGGTTTGGAGACGGTTCTCCTCAGAAATGCCTCCGGAGATGCCCGGGATCTCCCCAAAGAGGCGTCAACCCAGCAACCAGGGCAGCCTCGGCCCTCGGGGAATGCACAGAATGCTCCAGAACTGAGAGCAAACCTGGTGCGGCCACCTCCCGGCCAGCTGCCCACAGGTCCATCCAGGGGAAGGTGTGCACCTCACTCCCACCCCCAGGCTGGGTTGGAGCCACCGGAAGAAACAAACCTTGTGTGAGGCCTGGGCAGCACACCCCACTGACGGCTGGGTCTAAGCTTTCCTTCCTTTCCACCGCCCCGACCCCCTCCTCTTTGGGGCTATGGTGAACTTTGCTTCTTACTCATGTTAAGAGCTCGCTATCCCTTGCCCAGCTGCTGGGATGACACAGTGCGAAGAAAATGGCACTCCTTTTCCCAGGCACATCTTCCCGAGCCCCGCATCAAGGCCGTCCCAGTCTTCTCTCCCTACTCCACCTCCTTCCTCCCTGGGCGACCAGCAAGTGTGCAGAGTTCTAATTACAGGCAAAGTCCTCAGGCGCCACCACCGGGGATCCCAGCCCCAGGACCTGCAGTGCCGCCAGGCCTGCCTGAGGTCACTACATGAGACCCGCCAGGTGGCCCTTCGCCTTTTACTCCAAAGAGTCTTGGGGCCTGGGAGGGACAGAACCTTTTGGGAAACGATGAGGTTACCCTGAAAGGTTATCCTAAGAAAGGGCCGCATGCCCTGACCGGTTTGGCTTAGCGGATTAGAGCATCAGCTTTCGGACTCAGGGGTCCCAGGTTTGATTCCAGCCAAAGGCATGTACCTTTGTTGCGGGCACATCCCCAGTGGGGAGCGTGCAGGAGGCAGATGATCCATGCTTCTCTCTCATCAATGTTTCTAACTCTCTATCCCTCTCCCTCCTTCTCTGTAAAAAAATCAATAAAATATATTTTTTTAAAAAAAAGAAAGGGCCGCAGAATTGACTGAGGTTTGTTGGGCTTAGATCTGGCGATAGGGGTTTGCATACTTTTTACAAAAATTTTTTAAAAAGGCAATTTCAGGCCTCCAAATTTGTGGTCGGCGATTGCTCTTCCGGGGAAATATTTTCCACATTTGTCATAAAAAGTTCAAGATGTCTCCCACAGTAAGCCCCGGACCCTCAACCTCCCTGGCCAGCCCTAGCCTCCCCTGAGCCAAAACAGGTCCAAGGAGGGCTCCGAGTGACCCCTCATCCTCATGCCCAAGCCCTGTCTTCAATTCTGTCCCTTCCAAGAAGGCTCCAGAAGGCCTCCACGACTGACCTGTTTGCTCCATAAACGTCCGGATGCCCAGGATGTTGCTGACCGAGTGCGCCGACGGCCAAGAGCGGGGAATGCTGACGTGGCCTGCTGCGCCCGGGACCCCGTGGTGGCTGCCCATCTTGGCGCCGGTGGGGGACACGGGGCTGGGGTAAGGGTACTGATAGATGTGGTTGTAGGGCAGCGCCGGCTGTGGCGGCGGCTGCTTGCTCGTCTCGTAGGGCCCCGGCTGCGCCAAGCTGCCAATCTTATTGCGCAGGATGCGGCTGATGGAGCTCACCGAGGGCACGTTGTACTTGTCGCAGACGCCGTCGGCCAGCAGCCGGTCGCGGATCTCCCAGGCAAAGATTCCAGGGTCGCCCTGCTTGTAGTCCCGGATATGCTTGACCACGTTGGGGGTGGTGACCCGGGGCTTGCTGCCCCCGATGGCCCCGGGCAGGATGGAGCCTGTCTCGTTGTAGCGCGCCAGAATCTTGCTCACGCAGCCATGGGAAACGCGAAGCTGCCGGCTGATGTCACAGGGTCGGATGCCCAGCTGCGCCAGCTCCACGATGCGCAAGCGGATGGCGTTGGGCAGGGGGCGTCCGTTGACGAACACGCCGCCCAGCTGGTTCACTTCGCCGTAGGTCTGCTCTGCGGACGCGCCAGACGACAGTGAGCGGGAGGAGAGAAAACACCAGCGGGTTAGCCAGGGGGGTCGCACTGAGCCCGGGGCCGCACCCAGACGCGCCTCGGGAAGTGCACGGCGGATACCCAGAACCTGCGGGCAAACAGCCTGGGCTAGAGCGGGGCGCACTACAGCCCCCCGTGCCCTTTGGAGGGAGTCTCACTTGGGACATCCCATCCCCGGGCGCGCCGAACTACCCCCACCCCACCCAGAAGGGAGGGGATGTGCGGGGAACGCCGCTCGCCCGGGACCCACCACCCGGTCTCCGAGGGAAAGCAGGCGAGCGGAAAAGGAAGCGCCGGGACACAGTACACCTCACCAGCCCTCCCGCGCCCTGGCGGGCCGCCCGCCCGCCCCTTACCCATGGCGCGGGGGCCCGCCAGCTGCCTGGCGCCGGGGCGGCCGGGGCTGGGCCCGGCGCAGAACGGGAGAGCTCGGGAGCCGCCGCCGCGGGAGAGGCATAGAGGGAGGGCGCGGGCGAGCCGAGAGCCGCGGCGGCCGGGCCGCGGGCTGCAAACGCGCTGTGCCGCGCCGCCCGGCGCCCCGCCGCCGGTCCCCCGGCCCGCCGCCGCCGCCGCCGCCCGCTCCCAAGACACTCTCCACTCCCGCGACCCCAGGCCTAGGGTGAACTTCATCCGATTCAGAGAAATTCGTCTGACCGGGAGGCTGCGGCGGGTGAAGATCAATTTTACGTGTCCTCCACGTCAATCTCGGCAGTCGCGCCGGAGACGCGCGAGTTGGCAGCCCATTGGTTCCCGTCACTGAACCCCGGCGCCCCCCTCCCTTCGGTGAAACTCTACCCCCTCCCTCTGTCCTCCCCTTTCGGCCCTCCTCCGGAACCTATCCCCATCCCCCTACACACACACACACACACACACACACACACACACACACACACAGAGCCCCAACCCCAGCTGGGCCTGGGACCTTCCCCTCGCTCCGCTGTCCTCGCCCCATTGTACCTTTCCGGTTTGGATACAGATGGGTAGTCATTTCAAACTGATGAATATTTACTGGTACTGGTACTAGTACTACTTTGGACTTTAGTGTTCCTACCACCTCCACTGCCATTGCTGCTAAGAGGATTAAAGTTGATCATGGCAAGATGGTCAGTCTGTGGCTGCCTCTACCACCCCTTTCCTTGGGCATGGGGCACGGGCGGGAAGCATGGCGCCTTGAGCGTTCAGCATGGTGTAGGGCGACTGGCCCAAGGCGTTTGCTCTGCCCCATTTCTGACTGATGCCCCAGTCCTGCTGCAGGAAATCTCTACACTGTTGTAAGGATTTCAGTGTTGTAAGAGGTGCACATTGTAGAGTCTGTCTCCCTGGGAACAGGCCCACCCACTCGAACTCACTCTTCTCTGAAGTGACACAGGAATAGAACAGTCAGAACCCTTTCTGACCTTTGCCCCCAAAGACAGCTCTTTTCATCCAGGCCTGGAACCCCAATGCTTCCACCTGAGCTGCCTGACCTCCCCCTTCACACAGCAGGGAGGCTTCCAGGGGGTCTTTGTTAAACCACGGAAGGGGCCTCTCTCCTCCATTTAAGGGGGAGTGGATACGCAGCCTTGAACTCTTCCTCTGGGGGGAGGGGAGGACTGTCTGTCAACTCTTCTACTTGTCTATCTTGCATCAGCACACTCTCTGGCCTTTCCCAGCCTGTGTGGCTACCTGTGGCAGCTCAGAGGGAGCTCCTCGGTAGGACCCAGGAGAGAGCAGGTGAAGAGAGAAAGTTCCTGGTTTTGCCCTGAACTGACACACCTGGAGGCCGTGACCTAGGAGTTCCCAGCTTGGGGCCAGTAAGCGCCCAGGGCACGGCTGAAGGTACAGGAACAGGGAGGGGGGCCTAGGAGGGTCCAAGGAAGACCCGTGGTTCTCTGGACTCTCTGTGCTCCCAGCTCTCCATATGGAGCAGGAAGAATCCCCCCCCCCTTCCCCAGAGAAGCTTGGGAGCTGTCAGAGAGCTGCGTGTGACACTAGCACCATGATGCTGGGGGTCGGGGGGTGGATTGCACCTGATCAGCCAGCCTGGAGAGCAGCGGCCACCGAGTCCCTGACCCCTTTCCCTCCTCTGTGGACTTCCAGGGGGTCTTGAAAGTGTCGACGGCTCCGAATTAACCTGTCCGAATGTGTCCATCAGAGGGCCTATGCCACAAATCCTGTGCTCTCTGGAGGGAGGGTGAGGGGCACAAATCCTGTGCTCTCTGGAGGGAGGGTGAGGGGCACAAATCCTGTGCTCTCCGCAGGGAGGGTGAGGGGCACAAATCCTGTGCTCTCTGGAGGGAGGGTGAAGGGCACAAATCCTGTGCTCTCCGCAGGGAGGGTGAGGGGCACAAATCCTGTGCTCTCTGGAGGGAGGGTGAAGGGCACAAATCCTGTGCTCTCTGGAGGGAGGGCGTGGGCCCTGCTGAGCTGGGTCTTGAGCCACAGGTGAGAGTTATCCTTGGAACGGAAATCCAAGTTTAAAAGAGGTGAGGACTTCCCCCCTCCTGCATCAAGAAAAACACAGTGCAGCCTCAGGGAGGCCACAGGGACGCTGAAGAGGACAGTCAGTGCTCTGGCGAAGGGTGGGGCAAGGGCCGGGGTAAAGGGATGGTTTGAGTTAGGGTGCACAATCCCGAGGCAGGGGCTCTGCAAAGAAGCAGAGCAGCGGACAGCCGCGGGGCTGTCTGAGGCTGCGTGCAGAGGGGAGGGGGGGGGGGCCTCTGCTCAGTTCTGTCTAGATTCTTTGGACCCTGTTTGCCCCTCATCTAGACTTTTGTTACCTCAATTTCAAGTCGGGCCCCAAAGACCAAAAAAGATTGATTCCTAGAGCTGGAAACTGCAGTGTTCATAACCCAGTGCATCCGAGATGTGGTTAAGGTCATTCCTTTCCCCTGAAGGCGAGGAGCAGACAGGCACACGCTCAGAAAAGAGATAATGAAGCTGATGGCGCTTCCGTAAGAGCTGGTTCGCCCCTGTGGCTCTCAGGGGGTCATCGTCCCACCTCTGGGGGGGGAGGGCGCTGGCAAAGAGGTGCTGTCTAGAAGGACATCGCCTCCCCATTCCGCGCCGTGCGGGCTTGGGGTAGACGGTTGGGGGCTCTCTGGGGCTCAGAGCCCGTCGGCCCTGACTCACACCCTACCTTCCTCCCACTCCCCATCTCTCCAGCAGCCAGCAGCCAGCTGCCAGGTGTGGGGCGACGCTGCACTCCCAGCAGCCCGCTCACAGCCAGCCTCGGGAAAAGCTGACGGTTTGTCGCCCCCTGTCGGCCCGCAGGCCGGCTCCGCAGGCTCCCGAGGCCGGCTGGGTTAGGGGAGACGTGCCCAAAGGTGGGGTTGCAGAAGGAAAGCAAACGTCTCTCCTACCTCCGGGGGTTGCAGCTCGGTCCTCTCCACGACCAGGAAGCGGCGACGCGGCGGGCGCTGAGCGCGCAGAGGTATAAAGCTCGTGGGTTCCATGTCAGCGCTTGGCTGGGGTGGGCTCCCTTGTTGTGAGCGCCCTGGGCGCAGCGTGGAACAGGGTGCAGAGCGGCTCCCAGAGGTGCACGAGTCGCCGAGCTCAGGGCGCGCGCCGGCCCCGGGGACGTGACGCGTCTAGCGGGGGCTGGACGCCCAGAGAGGCGGAGGACGGCCACAGGGGCCCCGAGTGGCCTCGGGAACGGACCCAGGTTTCCCAAGGCAGAGCAAGGAGCGGCAAGGTCCGTGCCCAAAGCGTGAGGCAAGAAGGAGGCAGAAAGAGGGTGCCTGCCCTCCTAGGGACTGGGCAGGCGGCAGAAAGAGGGGTCTCGGGTGAATACTTGCCGCCTGCGCCCAGAACTTGGATTTTAAGGCTGCGAGAGTTTCAGTGACAAAGTCGTCCCCGGAGCGACAATCGCCCCCACTTGGCCTCTCCTGCGTCTCTGTGATTCTTGGTGGCACAGTTTCGGGGAATTATCTGGGTGCCCATAAAACGTGCCCGTCGCGATAGGCCAGGGTTTGCGGGGTACCCGTGCGGTTCAAGGTCTTCGGGAGAAACCTAAACCAGCACACGGAAGTCCCTCTCAAGTCCCGCAGGGCGGAAAGAGCAACCGCGGGCTCGGCGCTTTCTGGTTCGGTGATGGAGAAGGAGGAAGCACGGGCCGCTAGCGTCCCCGGAGGGCCCCGTGCTTAGCCTGGGCCGGACTACCGACCAACGCCGGTGCCCCCCGCCCCGACCCCCCTTTCCTCCTCCCCCGCCTCCCGCCTGGAGCGCAAGGTCAGGATCCTGGGTTCTCCCAAACAGCCGCGCCTCGGGCCGGAGGGGCCCTCCACGTTCCAGCGCGTGTGTGACCTGGCTCAGCTCAGGCCGAGCGCTTCTGTCCGATCCTAAGAGCACTGTGCGGCGAGTCTTATAGTTGCAAAGCAAAGGTAAACCGAATCTCTTCGTTTTGTTTTGTTTTTTTCAATTTTACTTTTTAAAAAAAGTAGCGCGGGCTGCAAACGCACTTTATGCACCAGATGACTTTGTGCTCTCCCCACACCCACAGTTTTGCAAAGAGGATCCCGCGCGCCACGCTTAGAGAGAGTAGTCAGAGGTGGCTAGCAGCACGGGAACCAAGGGCTGGGAGAGCCGACCCAGAGCAGGGAACAGCGAGCCCTCTGGGAGCGCTGGAGCGGAGAATTAGCTCGCTGGCAAGAAGGTGGGAGACGCAGTAACGAGACCCCACCCGGAGCGAGCCCCGGGGAGAGGGGCCGGGCAGGACGAAAGAGGGGGACTCCAGGCTGATCTGGGCCCCCTGCGGGCGGCCGGCCGCCGGCGAGCGCGTCCTCCCCAGCTCGAGGCCTCGCGGAGAAGGGAGGTGGGGTCGTTGCCCCTGCACCTGCCGCTGCAGATCGGGACCGCATCCTTCCCAGACCCCAGGACCGGGAATTAGCGCCCTAGGCTCCCCAGACGTTCTCGGCCTCGCCTCGCGGTGCATTTGCGGGCCTGGAAATGTGTGTTATCCCCCGCGGATCCAGTCCCCACCACCCCGGCTGCTGACCGCCCGCGGAGAGTGTCCTAGGAAATGCAAAGGAAGAGAAGCGAAGGCTTTCCTTCCACCCCCCTCACCCCGTTTTCCTGAAATGAAATGGATAAGCAAGGCTAGATTAATATTTTCTGAGTGAGTAAAGAACAGTTCCCGGAGTTCGTTTAGAGGCACAGGGAAAAAAATTAGCTAAGAGATCTTCGGAGAAGCCCCCACTAGAAATAAACGGGGAAGCTGAGCATCGCAAACAGAGATCTAAGGTGCAACGCAGGGGTCCGACTACTGCATTACGTTTCTTTTGGAGCAGAATAATTTTAATGTGGCGTCTGGGCGGGAAAAATAAGCTACACAACGCTAGTGCCATTTTTTTATAGGAATGGTTTCTTCGCGAAGTATTCTAAAAGGCGTGTGTCCTTGTCATTCTCGGGAGTGTATTCTCATGGGTGCAAAGTCCAGGGTTTCCTTTCTTGCTCTCATGTCTCCCTCCTGTCCCTGGCAATGGGCATGACAAATTTCCTCTTAAATCAAGTCACCTACACTGTCTAATTAGATCTATGTTGTTTCAACACATCAATATAAAAACCTGCAAAGGGCTTTGGGCACCGGTCAAAATTCACCACCTTTACAATGAGCTCTCAAAAAAAAGTTTATGCAACAGTAGCAAAGAGTCTAAACAGCAATATTAAAATGGAAATATTTGGGAAATTTAAAGATGTCCATGGGGACGTAACTCCTAAACAGGGGGTTGGTAATTGGAAAAGGAGAGATCTAAGAGTGGCCACTCAGGTACAAAGATAGATGTGGCGATTTTTAAGGGAACCAGGGGGGTGACTACCTTACAAGATGCTTCCCACAGACAACAGTGAAGGAGGCGCTGCTGCCTGCAGGATGCCCCCGTGACTTGCTCTGCTGCAAATAGCACCGCTGGTCAGACATCCACAGCAGCAAGCCTCATTGGAAGCAGCTTGAAGTGCGCTGCCCGGGGATGCTTTGGGAACTTCTCATCCTCCCTGGACATAGAACCTGGTGACTGGGTCGAGGACCTGCAAACTGAAGGGCACCAATATACTCTTTTCCTGGAATTAAAGACAATGCCCAGCCAGTCCTGGTTTACCTGGGTTTGTTTGGGGGGTTTTGTATGTGTGTGTTTTTAAGTTTTTTTATTTTTTTAATATGTTCTTTTTTAAATATATTTTATTGAGTTTTTACAGAGAGGAAGGGAGAGGGATAGAGAGTTAGAAACATCGATCTGCTGCCTCTTGCATACCCCCTACTGGGGATGAACCCGCAGCCAAGGTACATGCCCTTGACCAGAATAGAACCTGGGACCCTTCAGTCTGCAGGCTGCTGCTTTATCCACTGAGCCAAACCGGTTAGGGCTACCTGGGTTTGTTTAATTTCTTATTAAAGAACAGTTATCTCCAATCATCAGTGTGTGCGCGTGCACGCGCACACACACACACACACACACACACACACACACACACACCACAATTCAAGTGCTGGAAACAGGGTAGTTAGGAGATTTGTGGAATGATTGCTGTATTAATACATTCGGTACAAAAGAACAGTGGAACCTGCTGGTGGACTATTACAAACTCCCCCTCCCACCGAGGGACTGTGAAGGCAGAGTACTGCCCCCTCTTTGGTTACACATTGCTTAAAATTATCATTCGTAACTAGCTGTTAACGACTTTACTTTTTGTATCCAGCGTACAATTTGTAAACATTGCCATTTTGGAAATAAAGGCTAGGTAAGCTCAGGAGCCTTGCAATCCATTGGAATTGCATGTTCTCCTTGACAGAGGATCTCCTTTATAGTCATGTAATTTTTCATAGTATATCTCTATGTTATTTTGCCCTGCAATGCCACTTTGTTTTCCTTGTCAGAGGTCCCATGTCCTTTATGATGAACTTTCCTTAAGGAGCAACAAGATTTTTATTCGTGAGTAAGGTTTTACTGCCAGTCTGGTTGGCTTGATATCTTTTTCTCTTCAATTGCTGCAGTACCCCAAAGCCTGCTACACTTATGTATGTGAATAGTATGTCCGCAGTGTGGTGATGGTTTTAATTTTCTCCTCCCTCTCCCTTGTGTATGAGCTATGGAGTTTTATTGAAGACCCGTAATGCCTCCGGTTTTGATTTAGGGTTTTGGAGTTTGTGATCTCATTGCCCAGGATGGAAAATATTAGACAGGGTCTGCCGGTTCTGTGCAGGAAAAGCCCCCATCTCCACTGCAGACTGAGTGCTCCTCCGTCCCCATGGCTGCACTCAGCCAACGCACAGCCATCTAGGATCAGTGTTCAGTGTCGATGCCTTGGGTTGCAGACCACGTCAGGGAGTCCTGCTTATGCAGAAGGTTCTGGAAGACACTGATGCTCCAGGTGGCTGCACTTCGGCCTCCGCGGGCAGTGATGTGCACGTGGAGGCTTAGAGCATCCTGATTCCCGAGCCTCACCCGCAAAGATTCTGATTGAACTTGTCTGGAGGCAGCCTGGACACCTGGATTTTTAAGAGCTGCCCCGGGGGGGTTCTAATGTGCATTAACGTTGGAGACTCTGTGATTTAGGGGAGGGATGATGTCATGCAATGCTTCTTGCTTTGCAAGTATTTTCAGGGATACAGGCAGGACTGACTGGCCTCCCTCCCTACGTGGATATCTTAACATGACAAATAAAAACACATTTACATCCATTTCTTCCATGTCTCTCCTGTGCATTTTTACGCTGTCATTTTCATCCCTCTTGGAAACAGCTGAAAAAGGGAGCACGCTGCCTCCCCAGCCTCCTTTTGCTGCCCTTGGTTGGCTGTCTTTGAAAAAAAGACCCCTCTGTCTCCCTGCCCTCACACAGGTGATCACTGCCTTCTGGTTAAGTGGAACCATCTGCACAGTGAGCTGGGGGTGGGGACACAGGGAAGATGGCCATTGACTCAGCCACTTGCGCTGAAGATCAACTTCTGGGGGGGGGGGAACGCTGCTCAACGGGGGAATCAGAATAATTGAGGAGGTGGAAGTTACTGGCCTTTCAACATTGTTAAATAACACTGCTCTCTAGTCGTGTAAAGTAGCAAAAGACACCTTTGCATCCTAGACATGGTTTACCATTTTTAGGATTATTGCTGTTGGTAACATTGTTTGTTTGCCACGCGCCTTGGAGGAGGAAATTTTTTTTCACATTGGCTGTGGCGGTGTTGATTTTTAGATCTTGGCGTTGCCTTTAGATCCATGGCTTGTGATAAAGATAAAAATGTTAAGTATCCCGGTGGGGAGGAGTTAAGAAAGAAAAATGCTTCACCTATCCTCTTTCAAGTCTCAGAAATCAATGGAAACAAAACTCCTGCTTTCCATTTTTACTAGCCTCGTGTTGGTAGTAAACAGTAAGATTGAGACTGCTTTATTTGATTTGATTTTTATTGTTTTATAAGTGTATGCATATTGCAAAATATGAATTGCATTTTATTTTGAAACAAGCTCCAAGACGATCTGAGGGTTAGTGTGTTGCTGCAGGACCTTATGTTCTTGACTTTTAAAGTACAGGTTTTGAAGATCCTTTTCAGCTATAAAATTTTGTTTCTAAGAGACTATCAAGACTAAAAGAACAAATAATTAACTCCTGTGGGGTTTTTAGGGCTTGTTTATTTTTTAAAAAAATCTTACATGGGCACCAATTGAGGAGATCCTAAAATGTATATTTTAGAAATTGCATCAATCTTGTAAAAAAAATCTTTATAATCACCTACTTTCCTAAGATTATACTGTTTATATAGTGTTCTAAATCAGTGTTAAACTACTTTAAAGGTATATGAAAAATTCATAATAACTATAACAATAAAAACTAAAATGATGCAGCATTTCTCGGCAACAGCGGGAAGCTTAAAGGTTATAGGGTCCTCCCAAGGCAATAACAGATGCTGAACCTGGCTACAGGGCTGTGGACTTTACAAATGGCTATGCTGAGAAAATGAGTTTTGACAAGGTTTCTAAGTATTGAGTTGTTGGCCAAGTGGATAACTGAATCAACATTTGTCCAACTGGGAAATACTCCACACGTGGAGGATTACTTCCTGACAGGACAACGGGAGAGAAATGTGTTCCCCTATAATGGGGCAGCGTCAGAGGAGCCGTCCGTTTCAGTTTTTGTAATGACACCTCCAGTTTAGAGGACATTGCTTAGTTTAATCTCTTCACAAAATATAACCCAGGTCGGGCTGTGTAGGACTGGTCTTTGCATGTGCAGGACATGTGTTTGCAATGTCAGCCAACTGATTTGAGCAGAACGAATCTGGCACTTTCATCTTAGTTGCTCTTTAAACTGGGGCATAGGTAACTGGAAGAGGGGCCATGGAATTGGCTTGGGCTTGGCGTAGGGCAGAGTTTTAATTGAATGAGTAGCCTTAGGTGAGGTTGGATGGCGGTTTAATACCACTCTAGGCTTGAGGTCTTTTGTCGTTTTAGGCTGTGTTGGTGCTGCCTTTTATCTCAGAGGGAATGAGCATTTAATTCATCCACTCTCGATTCTTATTATGTCTTTAGAGCTTTTATCTGTCTCTAATACTTAAGCTGGTGGGAAGGATGGGAAATTTTATGATCACACTTGGTTAGAGCCACTACCCATGGTGAGAATGTGTGTTTCACTGTGGAGTTAGCACAGGGAAGATCTACACATTCTCGTGAGGGCTCAGTATCTATAGGTCCAAAAAAATCCACAGGCGCCTCAAACTCAGTAAATGTCCTGGATATGGGAAGGCACAATGTTGACAAGTGTAGGCTTTTTATTAGCTCTCACTTCTTGGCTTGGAATCCAGGCTCTGCCGTTTAATTGATACCCAATCTGGTTGGACCTTTGTGTGCTCACCTACCAGATAGGGTTCGAGTAAGGATTAAGGGCCTAACCATGCTCAAAACAATGCTTAAAAACAGGAGGTGGTTAATCAGTAGCCATTATCCTCATTACATTCCTTTTCCATATTTTAAGATACTAAGACATTTTAATTTTTGTTGCTTTCATAGAACATCTGTTAGACATACAGTGGATGGTTTACTAATCAAAATATTTGTAAATCAAGCTTTATAAAATTGCATCCTCAGAAGAGGGGAGAATGAAGAGGTTTTCCCAAGTTGCTGTTTGCTTGCCACTTTCTGTAGCGGTTCTGAGGCACTGCTCGGGGTTGGGCTCAAGACACTGAGGTGCCAATCATGGGAGACAGGATCTACTGCCCACAGAGGTGAGGGGCAGAGGTGCCCAGTGGCGGCTATCAGCTCTCCGATTCTGTTTGAGAAAGCTGAGAAGGATATCAGTCCTTAGCCCACAGTTTTCCTATCACCATGGGAGAACTGTGGTGCCTTTGTTTCTTCTTCAAATGCTGGCCCTGCACTGACAGGATCCCTGGGCCTGTCCTGGCATTCCCTTCTGTAAGCGCAAGCCCTTGTTTTGTCAGAGATAAGATCTTTTACTTGCATATTTACTTCCTTGCTTTTTTGTCCTGAGTAGAGCCTTTTCCTTCCTTGTTTGTCTTTTGAACATGTTCTTTCTTCTCCAGAAAGCACCAGGGGCTCCCTTAGGGAGTGAGCCTCATCCTTTATGAACCAAGGCGCAGCTTGGTGTTTAGGGGTGTCTCCCCTTCCT
>PVJC01011854.1:0-40761 GCA_004026665.1 Murina feae | reverse complement strand
GCAAAGGCCTAAGCGTTGGGTCAATTCCAAGGCCTCAGCCCAGGGGTGGGGAGCAACCTTGGAAGGAATGGGGGAGGGAGCAAAGCAGGTCAGAGGGAGGAAATGAAGAAAAAAATTAAGGTGGGAAGGAAGGAAAAGGGGAGGGTGGGCAGGGGTAAAGATAAAGGAAAGAAGAAATGTGGGAAGGGAAGAGGGTAGTAGAAAAATGGGAAGAATTATGATGGAACAGAAGTAGGAAATAAGGAGGAAAAGAAAGTTTATAAATGATGAGTCAGTAGGAAAAGTGTTACATAAAGGAGAAAAATTGTGTGAGAGGAAGAAGCCAATAAGGAAGTCAAATACAATTGTGCATGAAGGGGATAAGATTAAAAAAGAAAGTTGATAGGGGTGACCAGGCCAGCAGGGGAGGGCAGTTAGGGGGATCAGGCAGGCAGGCAGGCAGAGTGGTTAGGGCAGGCAGGTAGGTTAGCAGTCAAGAACCAGAGGTCCTGGATTGTGAGAGTCCCCAAGAAGTCCATATTGGAGAGGGTGTAGGTCAGGCTGAGGACCCCACCCCTCGCTGCCCCGTGTACGAATTTTGTGCAGCAGGCCCCTAGTCTAACCTAATAAAAGCATAATATTGAAATTGACCGTTTCTTTGGGATGCCTAAGCCACACCCACCAGCCAATCAGAGCGACTGTATACAAATTAATCCAGCCAAGATAGAGGTCGGCAGTCACGGAGCTGAGTAAACAAGCAGCTTCTGTTGCAGCAGGAGTAAAACTGTTTGCCGGCTGGGCTTCTCCCAGCTCCAGGCAACAACATATTTGCAACATTGTCTCAATTATAGAAGCCTCAAGCTGAAGCAAACAGCAGTCCTGGATGCGACTAAAAAGGCAACATTCTTTCAATTATAGAAGCCACAGAGCTGAAGCAGACAGGAGGCTTCATTACCTGTCTAGGCCTCGGCTTAAAGAAACAGTGTATCAATTATAGAAGATAAATAAACCCCAGAAACCTGCTTCCAGCCAGCCTTGCTGGGACATTGGGTCAATAGGAGCTGTGGGCAACCTGAAAGCCTGAAAACGGCCCTCAAGCCTGCACCCAGGCGGGCCACACCCCAATGGGGTGAGGGATCCCACTGGGGGGCTTGGCCAGCCTGCAAACAGCCATCAACCTCTCACACAGGCTGGCCAGGTACCCCAGTAGGGACCCAAAACCTGAAGGAGTTGTGGGCAGCCTGAAAATGGCTCTCAGCCCATCACCCAGGCTGGCTACACCCCAGTGGGGTGAGGGCCCACGGGGGGGGGGGGGCTTTCCAAGACTACAAAGAGCCATCAGCCCCTCACCCAGGCTGGCCAGGAACTCCAGCAGGTGGACATCCCCAGAGGGGTCCTAGACTGCGAGAGGGCACAAGTCAGGCTGAGTGCACAAATTTTTGTGCACTGGGCGAATAGTAATATATAAAAGTCCAGTGACTGGAACAACAGAACGACCAGAATGACCAGGATGACCGGTGGCTATGATGTGCTTGCACTGCGGCAGCCAATTAGCCTGATATAGGTCCCGATCAGCCCCCCAACCTCAGCTAGCCCCACCCCCGATTGGTCCCCAACATGCTAATCGGGGGCAGGGCAAGCAGCCAATTACCTGCGGCCCCTTTCTTGCTTGATCAGCCCAATGTGTCCCTATCAGGGCAGGGTTGCTGGACCCCACCCATGCACGAATTCATGCACCAGGCCCTTAGTTGTTACATAATATATATGCATAACAGTGTTGAAGTATATGTCTATAATATATATTGTAAAATATATGTATACTATATATACACAGTGTGGCAAAAGTAGATTTACAGTTATTCTCATTGAAAATAATAAAATCCTATATAATAAAGAGCTAATATGCTAATTAGACTGAAAAGCAGACGACCATCTGGATGACCTTTGGGAAAAAGCCAGGGCTTCAAGGGTTGGCCGGAGCTGTGAGAGCCAAGCCCAATGCGCGGATTTCGTCCATTGGGCCTCCAGTAATTAATCCTATATAATAAAAAGGTAATATGCAAATTGACCATCACTCCAACACACAAGATGGCTTCCCCCATGTGGTTAAAGATGGCCAGGACAAGATGGCCAGCAGGGGAGGTTAGTTGTGGGTGATCAGGCCAGCAAGGGAGGGCAGTTGGAGGGACCAGGCCTTCAAGGAAGGGCAGTTGGGGGTGATCAGGCCTGCAGGGGAGGGTAGTTGGGGATGACTAGACTGGCAGGGGAGAGCAGTAAGGGGTAATCAGGCTGACAGGGAAGCAATTAGGTGTCAATCAGGGTGGAAGGGGAGTGGTTAGGGGGTGATAAGGATGGCAGGCAGAAGCGGTTAGGGGCAATCAGGCAAGCTGGCAGGTGAGTGGTTGGGAGCCAGCAGTCCTGGATTGTGAAAGGAATGTCTGACTGCCCATTCAGGCCCGATCCCAGTAAACGGGCAGTTAGTCATTCCTTGAGGGGTTCCAGATTGGAGAGGGTGCAGGGTGGGCTGAAAGACACACCCTCCCACTCATGCAAGAATTTCATGCACTGGGCCTCTAGGAAATAATGAAAGGAAAGTTAACTCTGTTTCACATACTCACAACTGGAAATTCACTTTTGCCCCACCTTGTATATATTTGATATTCTGGTTTAACAGAATATGTATCTATATATTTGTTAAAAATATACACTTGTAATAATGAAAATAGAGGTGGTGTTTATATTCAGTTCTCCAAAAAGAAAACCTTAAAAAAACACACACACACAAAAAAACATTATATGTACTTTTGCTTGTCCTACTGAAATAATTTATGCTTATTGCAGATATATTTACTCAGATAGGAAACATTGTATTAAAAAATTCTATAATTCAAGAATCGTAAAGGCAAAGGAGTGAAAGTATTTGAGTATATTTGCTTTAGTTGGTAATTTGTAAAATATTTTAAATTTTTTATTACACTTATATAAACAGTTTTAAATCATTCTTTGTTTACTCAATATTTTATCATGAAATAGCCTTTTAAAAGTGCCATTTCACTTTCACTATTGAAAAAATTCCATCATATGAACAGACCATAATATATTTAATAAATCTCTTAAAGTTGGATATTTGGGATTTTTCTTCTGTTTTGCTATAATAAATAACACCACAATGAACATGCCTATACATAAATCTCTAGCCCCTTCTCTGATTATTTACTTGGGATAGATTCCATGAACTAAAATGTTGGGGTCAAAATGGAGCCATTTAAGGTTTAGAGTTTCGGTGATATCCATAAAATAGAAATAATAAACTATGGCCTCTCCTTAGTCCATAGTATAAAAGGGTCATGGAACAGCGATTTATTAACATAAACCGTAGACAAGGCATCTGACTGTGAAGTTATCTATACATGTGCAAATATAGGTGTGGGGGAGGGCGTGCAGAGAATGCACAAAGGCCCTGTTATAGAAATAGACCTGTTCATGTTTACTCTTGCTCTGGTTCAAAAGCTTTGAGTCATATAAGACCCCCTTTTTCAGGTAGAATGTGGTGAGCCGAATGTTCTGAAGAGAGCTATATATGTGTGATGCCTATTTCCTCCAAAGGTATGGCAAAAGAAAAATGCATTCAAAGATTACAATTACTGTAAAAATTTAGTGAAATTATCAGAGACACTGTGCTATCTTTACATGGTTTATTGGACATTTGGTTCTGACCTTGTAAAATTACTGTAGCAGGTATTAGCTCCATTTCACAGAGGATCTTTAAGTAAATTCATGATGTAAACAGGTTAACAAGTGAAGAATCTAGTATCAAACTCTCATCTTTATGACTCTTAAGCAACTGCCCTTAAACCCAGCAGTGCCCTTCATATTTACAGTACTCATAGTTCCACATATAAGAGTCTACTAAATGTAAATTATATAGTCATATAGAATACCTTCTTTCACTATATTTAATGTTTCTAAACTTGACCACCCATCCATCATTGTAGCCATCATAGCATTTGCCATGAGCTGTACATGCAGATGTCACACAATCTTGTTTGCAGTGAAGTCAGAGACCCAAGGAAATGCACATGAATTCCCTCTATGAAGACCTAACTTCTGGAGAGGAATTTAAACACTGGTATTCCTCTTAGGTTACTGCCTTGGTAATCTGGTGCTGTCTTGGAAACCTCATATGTAAGGGAACCATGCTCAGTAACCTGGGGTTGCTGTTGTGAGAGTAAGATACAACATACTATGAAAGAACAATCAAGAGCACTGCAGATCCTGTACTGCCTGTCAAAGGTAAAGAAAACTAAGGTTTTCTTTAGCCCAACCAGCATGGCTCAGTGGTTGAGTATCCACCTATGATCCAGGAGGTCATGGTTCCTATGCCCACAGATAGATGTTTTTCTCTCTCATTGATGTTTCTATCTCTCTTTCCCTCTCCCTTCCTCTCTGAAATCAATAAAAATATTTTTTAAAGAAAGTAAGGTCTGAGCTCTGATTTGTTTTTTTAATTGATTGTACCCAAGGATTTTCTTTATTCAGAATTTGTCTTTCCTCTTGCCTAAATATACAAGAAGTATGCTTTGTTTTCTTTATCCCATCATTATTCTTCTTTTCAACTCATAATTCCTCGGTCCCTTATTCTGACCTACCTAACCATTTATCACTTGGACTTGAAGGTAGGTTGCCTTTCTCTTCCTGACTGATTTCCTCAGGCAAACTCTCATGGCCCACATTTACATAGGACTTGCAAAACTATATTTGCTAGATTCATCTTCTGACTTAATGTGTACTTTAGCTTCTTTAGTAAACAATTTTCATGCATCTAATTTAACTAATTTTAGATTTCTTTTCACATCTTTAAATGTTTCCTAAGTCATTCCCTTTCTTCCTTTAGCTCATTCATCCTCCCCATGACATCTGGTCTCCCAAATTACATAGTTTTCTGAATATCATAATTTGGTCTATTATAAATAAAATGTATAATATGGGTGCTTTATAAATAAATGCATTACTTAAAACTTATTGAATAACTCTAATCTCCATTAACAAGTAATCAGTGAATATAAATCTGTTTATGTAAGCAGTATCCTTCATCCTTAAAACAGATACTCAGATTTTCATTGTTCAATTTTACATTTTATTAGTGCCAATCATGTGGCAGGAAATGTGTGAGGTATTGACAGTGTAAACATCCATAGAATAGGAATCACATCCAATGAGGTGAGATGACTTGCCCAGATAGTCATGGGCAGCTAGAGCTTGGCAGATGAGACCCCCCATCTCAGTCAGGCTTTCAGAAACATCTGCTACAATCACTTTTATGCCTATTGCATATTCACTTCCTCTATCTCTTCAACCTGTTCTTCATAGTGAAATCCTTGAAAACATAGTTTAAACATCCCCTCTCTTTGAAGCTTTCCTGTCCCATTATCCTGCATGAGGAAGGCAGTTCACATCTCACTCTCTCTAATAGCAAATGCTCTAGTAGAACACTCACGAAGTCATGCATTCTGTGATAGAAGCTGATAGTGTGATCTTCGGAAAGTTAAGTATCCTGGTTCAAGTTTCTTCACCTATAAAATCCGGCTAATATTATGCCAACACAGCGGTTTTAGTGTCTTATATATAAAAGTAAATTTTAAAAACAGTTGACATCTTAGTTGTAGACATCAGAATAATAGTCCCTCCAAGATAACCAGATTTAAGTGTCCAGAATCTGTGAATAGGTTGCCTTCACAAAAAGGACTTTGCAGATGTGAATAAGGTGAAGGACCTGGTGATGGGAAAATTATCTGGGCCCAATATAGTTACATGAGTTCTTCAAAGGAGAGGACCTTCTCAGCTGAGCTCAGAAAAAGGGAGCAACGGGGAGTGGGGGAGGGGAGGATGAAAGAGGGCTGGAAGAGGTTAATGGCAAAAAAAAGGAAAATCTATGTAATACTTTCGACAATGAAGATTAAAAAAAAAAAGCAAAGAAAAGAAAAAAGGAGCACCAGAAGAATGACCAGGGAAATACAACACTACAGACTTTACGATGGAGGAAGGATAGACTCTTGAAGATGAAAGAGACAAGGAGACTGGCTTTTCCCGGAGCTCTGGAAAGGAATGCAGTCAGACTGATACCTTGGTTTTAGCCTTGTGAGACCCCTATTAGACCTTGGACTAAAGATAACATATTTGTGCTGTTTTAAGCCACTGGTTGTGGCAATTAAATATTTATTCTGGTCTTATTGATATGCTGCTTCATCATGTGGACTTCTAATGAAAACAAAAAGGACAGGCATTTGAAGCTTATAAAAAGTTTATGAACTATGTTTGTATCTAGGTTGCCTATTCAAGTGAACAATTGAGTTAATGGAGTGAAGACTTGGTCAATGATCATTTTAAGCTCTTTCTCTCATGGTTTGTATTAGGAACTGGTTGCAAAATGTGGAGGCTTTTAAAAGGCTTACTGTTATGCAATAGATTAAATGATGAATATTAAACTCCAATTATTTGCATTATTCATTCACCTACCATTCCACAGATATCTTTTGGGAATTGACCCAAAGGAAAAAAGGCATTAAACATTTAAAAATGCACTTACTGAACTCCTTCTGCTTTCATAGAACATCCAGACCAGTACAATACAAATAACCAAAATGCAACAACCTGAGAGCCTTGAGATCTTACTTTCCCTTGCAACTTCTAATCTCAACATGGTCCCTGGCACATAGTAGGTACTCAAAGTAATCAGGGAACTGTTGAGTTGACTGTTACATGTGCCATATAATAATTTAATAACTTATATAAAACAATCAGCAATAGTTTTACAGAAGAGGTACCACTTTAAATACTCCTTGAAAGATGAGTAGAAACTGAGAAAGAAAAGATGAAGAACTTGGCCAAGGTCAAAGGCCTGGAGGGAAGTGAGAATATTTAGCAATTGCAGATAATTGAATTTGAAAATGGATTCTGTATGAAAACACAATCATTTAAAATTGGCCTAAGACTAAATTGTGTACAGATTATAAAAATCTGGGTTTACAAAAAGAGTTTCAGTAACAAAGTTTGTAAGTAGCAACAACAAATGCTTCTTTAGTCAAATATATTTGATTGGTTTATGTGCAGTATGTATTTCATATAAAAGAAAATATGACTGTATCTCTTACCTATTGCTTCATGAACAACTATCTCCAAAACAGGGGCTTTAGACCAGGATGAGAATAATAGAAGTTGTGATGTGGGAGTGACATCTAGGAAGGTTCCTGCCATCTACTGTGTTGACTCAGTTCTCAATCTGTAGGTCGTGACCCCTTTGGAGGTCGAACGACCCTTTCACAGGGGTCGCCCAAGATCATCCTGCATCTCAGATATTTACATTACAATTCATAACAGTATCAAAATTACAGCTATGAAGTAGCAACAAAAATAATTTTATGGTTGGGGTCACAACATGAGGAACTGTATTTAAAAAGCCAGAAGGTTGAGAAACACTGCTCTAGCTAGTGACATGAAAGTCAAGGACAGAGGTCATCTCTCTATTTTATTTTATTTTATTTTATTTTTTAAATTAAATCTTTATTGTTCAGATTATTACAGATATTCCTTTTTTTTAAACCCTATAGCTCCCCTCCACCTGGTCCCCCCCCACACTGTGCCCTTACCCCCACCACTGTCTTCATCCATAGATGTAAGATTTTTGTCCAGTCTCTTCCCATACCCCTCATGTCCTCTTCTCCCTGACAATTGTCAGTCCATTCCCTTTCCATGCCCTTACTTATATTCAATTCACCTGTTTATTCTATTCATCAGATATTTCTATTGACTTATTATATTCACTTGTTGATAGATATGTATTTGTTGTCACTTTGTTGTTCATACTTTTTATTTTTACCTTTTTCTTCTTCTTCCTCTTCATAAATAATGCCCTTCAGCATTTCAAATAATCCTGGTTTGGTAGTGATGCACTCCTTTAGCTTTTTCTTGTCTGTGAAGCTCTTTATCTGACCATCAATTTTACATGATAGCCTTGCTGGGTAGAGTAATCTTGGTTGTAGATTCTTGCTATTCATCACTTTGAATATTTCTTGCCACTTCCTTCTGGCCTGCATGGTTTCTGTTGAGAAATCAGCTGACAGTCGTATGGGTACTCCCTTGTAGGTAACTAACTGTTTTTCTCTTGCTAATATTCTCTCTGCCTGCCTGCAGCCTAACCTAACAGGCTGCAACTGGGACAGAACTCCAAAAATTTCAAACCCCGAACAAGGAGGAGAAAGGCCAGCAGGTCATTTCCTCCTACTGATACCTCCCAGTGATAACTACAAGACTGTGCACCCAGCTTTCAAAGGCGTACAATAAGAGTGTCCACCCCAGGTGATTGGGGAGGCTGAATCATTGAGCCCTATAGGGCACCTAGCACAGAAAGCCACTCTATCAATGCAGGGAAGCAGCCAAAATGCGGAGACAAAGAAACAAATCACAAATGACAGAAATGGAGGAAAGCAAACTACTGGATATAGAGTTCAGAACTACGCTTTTACGGTTTTTCAAGAATTTTCTAGAATCCACCGATAAACTTATACAGAGATCCAACAGTAGACTAGAGGTTTGCAATAATCAAGTCAAAGATTTGAAACATGAAAAAGCAAAGAACACCCAATTGGAAGAGAAAAAAGAAAAAAGAATCCAGAAGTGTGAAGATAGTATAAGGAGCATCTGGGACAACTTTAAGTGTACCAACATCAGAATTATAGGGGTACCAGAAGAAGAGATAGAGCAAGAGATTGAAAACCTATTTGAAGAAATAATGACAGAAAACTTCCCCTACCTGGTGAAAGAAATAGACTTACAAGTCCAGGGAGCACAGAGGATCCCAAACAACAGGAATCCAAGGAGGACCACACCAAGACACAACATAATTAAAATGCCAAGGGCAAAAGACAAAGACAGAGGTCTCCACTTTAAAAGGAGCTGGAAAGATGTTCTGCCAAGGATCATGATGCAGTCCTAATGAGATAAAGTTGTAAAATTGCTTACACAATAATTTGGTGATACATTATGTTATTTTTTGCTGGCTTGTATAAAATGTGGGTTATCCATACAATTTTTTGCTAAGTTTATTTTATTCTTTAATTTCCTAGGTGGAACAGCTTGAGATTATGGAACTCCTCTTCTGGGACTTCTTTCCTTTCTATCCAGTTCTGCTAAATTATAGCAAAAGCTTCTTAACGCATTTCCCTGGCCTGCCTTTTTTCAGTAGACTAATTATTTCAAAATTTAAGGCAAGTCCAGTCACTCCTCTGCTCACAATGCTGCACCAAGTGCTCCCATTTTTCACCTGGCAGGAAAGTCACACCTTTACATAGATGGCAAGGTTGTACATGATTTTTTTCCCAAAGTTATTTCTTTGATCTCAGATCCTACCACTCTCCTCCTCTCTGTCCTCTCCAGCAACAGTGGCATCTGTCATTCCCCAAACATTCTTACAGCATCCACACCAAATCTTCCCACTATGTTGGTATCTTCTCCAGATATCTGCTCAGCTAATACTTTCACCTTCATCAAGTTTTTACTAAAATCTCACCTTCTTAATGCAGTCCAACCTGGCCATCCTATTAAAGTTTGAAACTAAAATCACTGTTGGCTTTCTCTGTTCTGCGCAGTCTGTTCCATTTTTTCCCACCATAGTGTCTGTCCCTTCTAACCTATAGTTCTCTTAACTAGAGTGTGCTAGAATATAACCTCCATGAGGGCAGGGTCTTTTCTTATTTGCTCACTAATATATCCCAAGCACCAAGACTGTATCTGGCTTGTGGGACACAATCAGCAAATGTCTGTTGACTTAAATATCTTTCTATAGCACTTTCTGATATGAGAAGCCACATTGCATGCTGACATCAAAATCTTCAGTGAAGCTTTAACTTCGAGACCAGTTTTTCAATCTGACACTTAAGACTTTCCACCATTTGGCATAATTTTAGAAAAGTTATGTATTCTCTCCATACCTTGGTTTCCTAATCGGGGACAAGTAGCTAGTGTATGCCTCCAGGGTTTATGGGAAGTGTTCGGTAATGCAAAGGACGGAATGTTTGTATCTTCCCAAATTCATATGTGAAATCTTATTCCCCAATGTTATGGCATTTGAAGGTGGGGTTTGGAAGGTGATTAGGTCAGAGCCCAAATGAATGGTATTAGCGTCCTTATAAAAGAGACCCCAAAAATCTCCCTTGTTCTGTCCACCATGGGAGGACACAGGGTGAAAACAGCTGTCTATGAGAAGAGGCCTCCTACCACACATCTAATCTGCTGCTGCCTTGATATTGAACTTAATCTACCCTCCAGAAATCTGAGACTAAATTTTTATTGTTTATTAGCCTATGGTTTTCTAAGATAGCAGCCCAATGAACTAAGCAACAAAATACAAAGCACTAAATACAAAGTATTGAATCTAGTGGGTGTTCAATATAGATTTCATTATTTTCATTATATTTATTAATACTTACTAGGGTCCCGGTGCACAAAAATTTGTGCACTCGGGGTGGAGGGAGTCCCTCAGCCCGGCCTGTGCCCTCTGACAGTCTGGGACCCCTCAGTGGATGTCCTATGATGGCCCCAGTCTGCCAGGCGCCTTTTGTGTGTGTGTGTACATGTGTGTGTCACCACTGAGGACCTGCCCCCAGCCGCATCTGAGGCTTGGAGCAGTCCTCCTGTGTGTGTCTACATGCTGGGGGCCTGCCCCCAGGCACACCATCAAGGCTTGGAGCAAGCACCCCCTCTATGTTGATCTCTCAGACTCTTGCCCTCCCCTGCATGTTGTTCTCTTTTTTGAGCTGTTGCCAGGGCTGGGTGCGGCCTGCCTTCCAAGCTTGCCTACTGCCCATCTTCCTCCAGCCACCAGAAAGCAGGGAAAACCCCGCCTCGTAGTCAGGCCAGCCTTTTCCTGCTCCCTGATCCCTGGAAGGGACCTGGGAAGCCGCCAAGCAGGCCGCCAACTCTTTCCCACTCACCCGTCCCCTGCTGCCTTCCTTTCCCACTTCCCGGTGCCACCAAGGGGTCTGGGAAGCTGCCAAGCAGGATTCTGGCCCCTGCAGCCTTGCTTTCCCGCTCCCCGGTGCCCCGCAAAGGGCCTGGGCAGCCACCAAGCAGGCTGAGACCCCCCCCCCTGCCGCCTCTTACCCGCTTCCTGGTGCCCTCCAACCCTGCTGCCTCTTTCCCATCACGGGTCCTGGGTCCTGCGCTGTCCCGCCCTGCAGCCGCTCTGTGCACTCGGGAGGTCCCTCAGTCCGGCCTGTGCCCTCTCGCAGTCTGGGACCCCTCGGGGGATGTCCACCTGCTGGCGTGCCTGACCAGCCTGGGTGAGGGGCTTTAAGGCTGCCCACAGCTCCCATTGACCCAACGTCCCTGCAAGGCTGGCTGGACACAGGTTTTCTGGAGTTTTTTCTCCTATAATTGATACTGTTCCTTGAGGGCCTGGGGTTATCTTCTATAACTGATACACTGTTCCTTTAAGGCAGCCTTCTAACTAACGAAGCCTCCTCTTTGCTTCACCTCACAGCGTCTATAATGAAACAATTGTTACTTTTACTGGTTAGGCCGGAGCTGCTCTTTCCTTCAGCTCCGGAGGATTCTATGATTGTTACATTGTTTCAAATGTTTCAGATCTTTGTTTTGCTAGAGGCAGTTTAATTGGAGCTGAGCTGAGCAGGCGCAGCTTCACTTTCGCTCCTGCTGCAATGGAAAGGGCTGTTTACTCAGGTCCGTGAGTGGCGGCCACCATGTTGGCTGGGCTAATTTGCATACAGCCGCTCTGATTGGCTGGTGGGCGTGGCTTACCCGTCTCGGAGAAACGGTTAATTTTAATATTTCGCTTTTATAGAGTAGATTACCAGTGCCAGTGCACAGATTTGTGCACATTGAAAGGAAATTAATTAGAAGGTGGCTGGAACGGTGAGACTGGCAGATGGCTGGACACACCCTGGAGCCAATCTCCCAGGGGCCCTCCTCTGCCGATGGCACCTAGGATGGTGCCACTGCTCTAAGGGCATCTGCAGAGTGAGCAGACACCCTTTTATAGGTGGAGTCCCCCAGCCTGGCTTGTGGGGATTGGGCCAAACTCACCTTTCCAACATCCCCCAAGGTGTCCTGGATTGCAAGAGGGTAGTTCTTAGGTGATGCACCATGGAATAAGGCTCCTTCCTCTCTTGGTTCTGGGGTGTGTCACCTGAGAACCACAGCTGCCAAGTCACTGCAGCTCAGCAGCTCCTGCATTAAGCGTCCACCTCCTGGCGGTCAGTGTACGTCATAGCTACCAGTTGGAGCATCTGCCCCCTGGTGGTCATTGAGTATCATAGCTATTGGTTAGATGGTCAGACGATTGCTTAGCCTTTTATATATAGGCTAGAGGCCCATTGCAGGAAGATTCCTGCAAGAATAGGGATTCCTCAGACTACTCCTGCTCAGGCTTCCTGAGCCAGAGCAAAGCAGAAAAGGAAGCTGCCTTGCTCCCTCCCTTTTCCGCCACTTCTCTCCCTCCTGTCTCTGCTGCCTCGCTCCCTCTCTTCTCCACCATCTCTGCTGCCTCGGTTCCATTCCCTTCTCCACTACTTCGCTCCCTTCTGTAGCACTTGGCTTCCTTCTACACTGTCTTCAGTCTTTGCTCCGTGCCTGTGTATGCAAATTAACCACCATCTTTGTTGGGTTAATTTGCATATCACTCTGATTGGCTGGTGGGCATAGCAGAGTGACACTAATTTGCATGTTACTCTTCTATAGATGTAGATTATTATTATCTTATATTTCATTACATCTCCACATGTGGCCTGTTTGTTAAAGCAGAATAACTGCTTATTTCTCAAAATAGCTTATTTGTCTTACTTTCAGGGATCATTCATCCTGTTCCTTTGAATCAAGTGTTTGTTTTTTTCTCATCTACTTATGTAGAGATCTCTCCATCTTTTAAATTTCAGGTTTAATGTCAGTACCTCTGTAATGCCTTCGCTGAATACCACTCATCCCCTAAATGCAGAAGTGACCCTTCTTCCTATAGTCCTACACATATTGCTTATATCTTGCCTTTCTGGGCTAACTGGCTTTTCTCCCTAGAAAACTTTCAACCTTTGGAAGGTAGGATCCAGTCACTTCAAGCCTGCATTCCTATGGGTGCTTGGTGAATATATACCTTTACTCATTTATAACAAGACCACACTCTAGTCAAAGGAATAATTAATATGATGGTTACTTTCTAAATCTATTCAAATCATAAATCTAAGAAGAAAAATGTAATAACTTCAGAAGGCATATGAAATGACACATTATTAGTTTAGTAGAATTAAGAATGCAACATAAAGAATTGAGGTTAAAGGCACCAAACCCTTAATTTTAGAGAGAGCATATTATTATTAGATAACTCAGCATTTTATAATATAGCAGGAAACCTAAAGATTTGCAGATGGGGTAGCTTAAATGGTACTTACATGCTGCAACAAAAAGAATTAACTGTTTTTATCAAAACACCTCACTGCATAAGCAGTTTATTTAATATAACTTGCATAATTTCTCAAAATATGCAAAATTAATTTAATATGCATTATTTATAATGATCTCAAAAAGAGCTTCTGGCAGTTTGCTTCTCTGATAACCTTTCTCACTCATATTCCACAGCTGAACATAAGATTAATATTCAGAAGCTATAAAATACTAAGACTTGGAGATAGCAAATTCTTAAAGAATGTGGGTTTTAGAATCATCAAATATTTTCCTAAAGGAGATGCACATAATACACTTCATCCTTTAAATCCATCAGGTTAATTAAAGTGAAATCATTGAGATGACTTTTATAGAAATAAAAAAAATGAAGTTTCTGAGAGCTGGAGAAGATTGAGATATGGACAGGGAAGACTGGAAGACAGAGGTCTGCTTGCTACGTCAGCTTGCACTGACATCTCTGCAGTGTGATAAGACATTGTCAGTCTCCTCAATGAATAGTTGTGGGTAGGTAATAGTTCATTTTATTTCTGTGTCTTTCTTGTGAAAAGGTTTGGGGATACACATACGTTTTCTAAATTATCAAGTAACTTGTAAATACAATTCAAAGGACACACGCATAGGGGAAAGTGCCGAAAAGACCGAAATGTAAATATTTGGTCAGCTACCTCTAGATTTTTAGCTTGAGCTACTTACTTATTTCTCCTGTGACCTCAGGTTTTTTGTAGCTTATGTTTCAAATCCTCTCTTGTATGAATCTCCTCTGTAGTGGATTCAAAAGTGCTCACCCCAACACCTCCAAAGTTATGACCATGTTGTCCTGATCTCTGGCACATGTGGTTGTGACCTCATTTGGAAAAAGGGGCTTTGTAGATGTAATTAAGTCAATGATCTTGAGTTGAGATTGTCCTGGATTATGTGGGTGGACCCCAAATCCAACGGCCAGTGTCCTTATAAGAGACACACAAAGGAGCAATGCACAGGTAAAGAGGAGATAGATACAGAGATTGAGTTGTACAGCCACGAGTCACCAGAAGCCACCAGAAGCTAGAAGAGGCAAGGAAGAAATCCAAATGTTTATTTTGAGCCACCAGGTTGTGTTAATTTTTTCATGGCAGCCCTGAGCCTTGAAATACACTTTCCAAAGGCCTAGAGAGGCAGCAGCAATGTGTTAACAGGTGTCATGTATTGTAAACACTCTGCCAATCTTCTTTCTCCCTTTCACACTCACTTGTGTCAGGTGAGAGTGGAGTGGCCACACCTTTATTTGGATCCAACTAAGACAAAGTTGACATGGGAGACATTTAGTTGGGGAGTGGTGGGTTCTGTCTATGTGGTTCTGCCTAGTTACTGCCTGTTGTGGTGTGTGAGTGGTTTCCAGGAAGGTTCTTGCCATCTACTGTGTTGACCAGGATAGTGACATGAAGGACCAGGACAGAGCTCTCCTCTCTAAAAGGAGCTGGGAAGATGTTCTGCAGAGAATCATGATGCAGTTCTAATGAGATAACATTGTAAAAGTGCTTGTACAATACCTTGGTGATACATTATGTTATTTTTTGCTGACTTATATAAGACTTGGGTTACTCATAAATTTTACTAAGTTTATTTTATTCTTTCATTTCCTAGTTAGAAAGGCTTGAGATTATAGAACTCTTCTTTTGGGACTTCTTTCCTGTCTATCCTTTTATGGTCCTGTCTCTTTCTCTGTGTTTATCTCTCTGTATCTTTCCCCATTCTCTACTTCCATCTTTCCATACAAACACACATATACACACACACTCACATATGGTGAAGAGAGAGACAAGGATAGAAATGACAGTTTCAATTTAGTCTTTTACACTTAGTGTCACTCAGCTGATTGAAAGAATGTTCTGGTCCCAAGCCCATGACAACGGGTATAAATAAACCCACAGTAGTTTCAAGTGAAAAAGGAACTTTTTAGAGCCTCTGTTATCTAACTTCCAACAGTTAGCATGCACTCCTTAGTGGACTAGCAGCAGCAGAAACTGGTTGTAAATGCATCATCTCAGGAACCACTCCTCTTCTTCTGAATTGCAAAGGGCAGATGGGCACAGAAAACTAAGTTTTAACCAGTCTTACAGGTGAATGTGAGCATGCAAGTTTGAAAACTTCTGGGCTAGAAAAAGGGCCCATTTTTCCTATGCTGCCTTGCAGGGTTGGTAATAGAGACCGTTGCTTAGTGGCTCATCTTGCTGGAAAACAGATTTGTCAAAATGATGACCTCGATCAGTGATTTATTAATTATAAAGTAGAGCCCTTCTCAATTGCAGGTTTCTATGGAAAACTGATGAATAGTTGCATTACTTTTTTTTTTTTTTTTTACCAAAACATGAAGAAAATTTAGGACAAATCTAATTAGAGGTTTTTGCTTACACAGATTGCCAAGAAAGAAAACACATAAAGCAAACAAATGAATAAAAGTTATTTAACTCTTTGACATTTGAACCAGCAAACGAATCAAAAGAGCAAAAAACTCTTTATCCTCATATTACACATTTAATGGATTCCAACATATATAATCATCTTTGGAAAGCCAGTTGTATAATAAGATATGCCTTTTTCAAAGAGTCTGGTTCTTTTTTGTTGAATTCTAGCCATTAATTTCCTCTAGTAAGAGCAGATGATTCATATTTTACATATCTATTCTATTCCTCAGAGAAAAATAGAACTAGGATGCAAGCTCCATGAAGGCTAAATTTTCTCCTTTACCATTGACATATCCCAGATACCTAAAACATTATTTGACACGTTGTGTTTAGTAACTATTCGTTGAATGAATGATTGAATAAAAACTGGATTTGTATAAATTATTCTTATCTCTTATTTCTCCATGGCTCAAAAAGCCAGATTTGTGAGCATTTTTCACTATACTGGGTCTCATGCTCTGCTGTTACTGTCCTGATGTTCTTAATCATTTTATCTCTGAAAATGTGTTTTGTAAGTGCCATCCTGTGGGATGATGGAGGATGTGCATAAGCAGAAGGTCTATATGAATATGAATGTCTACCATTACTTGAATGCAGTGTTCACTATGCCACATGGGCACAGAACCTCGTGGACCCACTATGTGTGAGAAGTCATCATCCAAAGCAAGTATGACATGTGATACCTCTCTCTGAGTAAGTGAGACCCAACAGCCTCAAGAGATTATGTCTTCTGTTCAATCTAGAATCTCCTTAATCAGAAAGAAGACAATGGCATTCTGAGGAACACAAATGAACAAGGAATGCTATAATATCCTACTGATATTACTTCTTCATATCAACCAATCACTTATGGTGAAAATCATGGCATAGAAGGAAAGGAAAATATAAGGAAAACTATAGTTTCCTATACATTCTTTCCCACTTATTAGTAAGCTGAAGAGAGTATTGGTAGAATGCATGTGTGTCAAAAAGTGATATAAAGCCAACTGAGTTAGTTTTGTGTTGTGTTTACACTGTTTTGGTAAGAATGATATACATTTGGATGTATGAGCTACAAAATACAAACTGTATGATTTTGGTGGTTCCAAATGTGACTTAAATGTGTTTATATTTTGTTTGAAACTGGCATTGTACACTAAAAAAGATGATCAGAAAAACCTATGCTAATAGTTTAAAATTTTGATTTTTATTTGCTTATAATGATATTAAATAGCAAATTTAAAACCATATAAGATAAGTGTGGAAAAAATTAAAATGTATATGTTAATACTCTTATATAATGTTTCATGCTTTTGGAATGAGGGATACTGCATTACTGTTTCAAATTATATGGATAGTCTTGACTATAAATCCTACAAAAAGACCCACTCAAATGGTACAATGCTATGACCATGCCAGCCATTCCCTATTCTCTATCTTTACATGTGGGATCTCTTCTATCTGAAGGTCAGTGTTGGGTTCAAACAGATCTCAGTTTATATCCTGACTGCTGTTTTTACATGTATGATTTAACCTTTATCTTTCCTTGGCCTTCACCTCTTCATCTGCATAAGGGGGCTTTGCTAATACCTACTTCTTAGAGTTGTTAAGAGAATAAAATGGAATGCTTTATGGGAAGTGAAATAGGATAGTATGTGTAAACCACCAGTTGTAAGTGACTTCAGAGCCAGGCAGGTACTACAATGCGTTCGGCATCTTGACATCAGCTAAAAGGTAATGTTGGGAAACATCAAGAAATTAGAATACCGTAGCCAGCCCTACCTAAAGGGATTCTAATTTTGCAAGAGGCTTATAGCATTGTATTTCACTATATATTTCCACTGTAATGGAAAATGTAATAGACTTACAGGACCAAGAGTTGGCAACAATGCAGACCTACTAGAGCTCTCACTCCTGCTGGTGAAAGAATAATTGCATAGCCACACTGGAAAAGAGCTGGGTAGTATCTTTCAAAAGTTAAGAAATATGCCCAGGCTGCATGGCTCACTGGCTGAGTGTCAAACTATAAATCAGGAGATCATGGTTTGATTCCCAGTCAGGGCACATGCCCAGGTTTCCACTGGATCGCCAGTGTTGGGCATACAGGAGACAACCAATCAATGGTTCTCTCTCATTGTTTATGTTTCTATCTCTCTCTTCCTCTCCCTTCATCTTTAAAATCAATTTTTAAAAAATTAAGAAATATTTTCATATAAAATGAATGTCTACAGGGACTTGGGGACAAAATCCATACAGCTTTATTCATAATAGCCAATAGCTGAAGACAACATAATCAAGGTAGTAAAATGCTACTCAAAAAGAGGGGATGAATTATTGACAAAGATACAATATTGTTACAATGAGTAACCAAAATTAGACACAAAAAAATTGCGTATGATGCCATTCCATTTAGGTAAAGCTAGAGGCCCAATGCATGAAATTCATGCAAGGGGCTTGGCACTCACAGTCTCTGCAGCTTGCCTCGGTCCTCGCACCCCAGCTTTGTCTGGAAGGTTGTCTGGAAGGTCGTTCAACTGTCCAGTCTAATTAGCATATTATATTTTTATTATTATAGATTCCAGAGGAATGAAGCTAGTCTGTAGTGACAAAAAATAGGCAGTAGTGGTAGTCAGAAGCTCCGAGTGGAGGTTGAGACTCAAAGGGCCTGAGGAAACTCGTGGGGGAGATGGAAATGGTCCTTGGTCATGACAGTGACTTATGGGTACCGGTCCAAAGTTACCAAATTTCGCATTTTATATGTGTGAAGTTTATTTTATGCAAATAATATCTTAATAAAGTTGATTTACACACAAACAATTGAATGGATTTCATCAACTTATGCAAGGTCACACCTCTGACTAGCAGAGGAGTCTGGACAAGATTCCCACCTTCCTGCATCTTTTGAATAAACAACAAAAACATTTTTTTTTGCCAACCAATTTATATTTTTAGGATATTTCTGCTTGCAGGCTGGCAATCTGTGACCTCTTGTCCAGACAGTAAATGCATACATGGAACCTTTTTTCCATTTTCTGCACCACTACGCTTTTACACAACATCTCTATGTAGACATAATATTTTTCTCAAGACCTTCCAAAACGGTCTTCCTTCCTGTCAAACCTTCTTCACTTCTACCAGGGGCTGGCATGTCCCTCTGGGATCCCACAGCACTGGGTTCCCTATTTTACTATAGCTCTTCACTAGAGCCAGACTTATTGAGTCTAAATTTTGGCTTTACTTATTACCGTTGGAACTTATTCATGTTATAAACTCTTGGCCTTCAATTCCTTTATCTATAAAATGGATAAAGCAATAATACCTTGTTCCACAAATTGTTGAGGGATGATATAAAATATACAAAGCACTTGGAATAGATCCTGGCACATGGTAAACAGAAATCAGTAAATGTGCCTTTTTTTTCATTACCAGCATTAACTTGTTTGGACTCCATCTGCTCGTGTCTATCTTTCCCATTATTCTAGAAGTCCCTCCTGGGCAGTGAGTATGTCCTGCTCATCTGGTCCCCAGCATCCACAGGAAGTGCTCTGTAAGCATCTAATGAATCAGCGATTAGCTGAGTCAGAACCTCTCTACCTATTCACATTTCCTAGTTACTTGAGAAAGACTAATGGGAACTTAGTCGTGCTGACCTTCACAGATGCTGAGGAAATATTTTTCTTCTTTTCTACTGAAGTAGTCAAGCTTAACCTTTATTTGTTAGGCTCTCTGCCAAAGAGAAACACAAAAGAGTACTTCATCCAATTTATGAAGGCCCCACAGACATCCTAATGTCACGGGGCTACTGCAGCTGGGGCAGCGAGCAACCTGGTAGGTGCTCTGCGATCCTACTCCACGCATCACACCAAAGCACAGGAACCAATCCCGAGAAGACAAACAGAGAGTGTGTGTGTCCTACTTCAGTCCTTTCCAGAGAATCAAATGATTTATTTTCAGGAAACAAGCTGTGCCTCATGCAATGCCATTTTCAAAACACTGCAAATCCAGGTCCTGTTAGAAGAGTGATGGGCCTTAAGGGAAGTAACAGAAGGTGATATGGACTCAGTAGGGGAATCAGGTCAGGGCAGACTGCTTCATTTACTACAATATATCTCCAAGGATGTTCAGGGTTTCAGTGCTATTTTGCTTAGACATGTACACATTTCAAACATTCACTTTGTCAATGACTTCATATTTTTCTGATTATAAAAGCAACATATGCTTACTGTAAAACATGTAGAAATATATTGTTGAAGATAAAGATAATGCCTATTCAGAAAAAGCCACTGTTGAAATGTAGTTGAATTCTTAAGGTTTTCTGTAAATTTATAATTTTTGCAACAAATTAGAAATTAATCGGAGAATTACAGACTTCACATTTTCTGTGCCTGTTACATAGAATCCTGCCTGCGCCTACCCATTTCTCTTTCTAGTTCTTTTGTTCAGCTATTTCTAGACCAGCTCTTTGGCTATTAGGTATTCCAAATAAGGTTAAGTGGGGAGGTTAAAAAAGAAGCTTCAGCTTAAAGTGAGGGAAACAGTTGAGAGGAGATTCTAGCATATGGTGGTGAGAGAAAGGTGGGGTGTGTAAAAAAAGATAAAGAGAGCATTAAAAAAATAAAAAGAAAGATATCTGTAATACTTTCTACAATAAATATAATTTTTAAAAATGTGTTGTGAAGTGGCATGATTTTGTGGTGTTTCAGAAAAACATGGAAAATATTCTGATTTCCATTAAATTAAATAAATGTACATTTTATATGAGATGGAAAGACATTTTCCCATACCAGAGGAAAATACAACTCTCCAATAATTAAAATATTATTTATATATTTTAGTAACATTTTATAGATTTCTTAATATTGGTTTTACATAGATTTATGTTAATTGTGTATGTTCATATTTTATAATTTTAGCTTAGATTTTTGTTTGTTTTGTTTTGTACTTTATCTTTGGGATTTGGCTTTTTCCCTAATATATACTCTAACTTTCCATTGTAAATATAAATAGAATAACTTGAATTTATTTCCTTTTATCCAGTCACCTGATTGAATTTTCCTAAATGTCTGTTAAAATATTGCACAATCACAATATTTGTGATGGGGATAGTAATAATATGGCTAATGTGGTTAATAGGAATACTATTAATTAAAAGCCAATTTGTTTAATTACCTTATAACTATTTTTAGATCAAATCTTCATAGTCCCCCTAACAGAGAGAGCGAGCAATGTGATTTCCACAGGTGAAAAATTGAAGCTTATAAGGGTTGAGTAATTGCCCAAGATCCTTCATGTAATAACTGTCTATCTCCCCACCCCCCAAAAAAGTATGTCCCAGAATTAGAACCAGGGTCTGTCTCTAACTTCTGGGATCATGTTGACAAATATAAAGCTATCATGTTGTCTCTTCTTTAGCTAGAAACTCTAAGACAATGCTGAGTAATAGTGATTCAGTGGGGACAGTCAGCATTCCTATTTGATCTTGAATTTAATGGATTGTGTGACTACATTTACAATGGCATTTGTTGTTGTCAAACGTCTCTTCAGCTTTTTAAGGAGGTTTATTTCTATTTTTATTTTATTTACTATTTTTAAAACAGTACCAAATGTAGAGTGTTATTAACTTACTAGTATTTATCTGTTGACACATTCAGACTTTAAAACACTAGAGCATATTAAGTGGTTGATTTTGTAAAGTTTACCACTTTGCATTCTTGGAATAAATTCTGTTTCCATATGGCACATAATATCAATATCTCATTAAATGCTATTTACATTATATTTTTCTTTACTTATATTTTAATTATCACTCTTCTGTAGTGTAAATTTTCAATTCCATAGTTATCACAGTTTGTTACAAAGTTATATAAGCTTAATATGATATTTATATTTGTGTATGCCCAGAAAAAATTTTATAACATACAAAATTTTTATTCCCAAAAGATTTGATAAAATTTACCTATAAATTCATGTCAGTTGGTAGAGTTTTTTAGGATTAGACCTTAAACCTTTTTATAATTTTTCTGAAGTATTAGCTTTTTGTGCTTTCTAACCCTCAGTTTATTTTGGAAAGTTATATTATCCTAATATTAAATCATCTATATTCATTTTTCATAAAGTGTTACACAAAATTGCTTATAATATTTAGCTTACTGAAATTTTAGTTGTAGCTCTGATTACTTTTCATGCTGCAAATATTTCTTTTTTTAAAATTATAATTATCTATTTGATCCTATCAATTTTAATTTTATTAATATTTCCTTCTTGACATTTATGTTGTTCATAAAACTTATTTAAATTTCTCTATTCAACTTCTTTATTACTTCAAAAATGTCTTAAGTTTAATAATAACCCATTTTATAATATTTCTTGTTTATTAATAAAATAATTCTAAGCATTAATTTTTCTTCTGAGTATGGTTTTAGATGCATTCCATATATAAAGGGATCTAATTTTTGTTAATCTATAAGTTATTTGGAATTATAGTTTTATTTCATATGCATTTCTATTTATTTAAATTAATTTTTATTATAGACAATTAAAAATGTATTATTATTTTTTTACAATTCTGTAATTTTTGGCTTTTAGCCAAAAACTATGGCCTCTTAATTTTACACCTTTGGGAATTTATGAAGGTTTGTGCATTGTCGGTTATATGTTGTTATTTATTTATTTTGTTACCTATGGTTCCTGGTCACAAGAGAAAATATGTATTTCATAGGGCATAAAATCACAGCAACAGCCATTGAGTCACTTTTGCAGTTTTATAATGTAATGGTGCATATTTCTATGGGTTTAAAAATGATTTGATCTGTCAAATTCTGACCCTCACTATGAGTTTTACTTTGCTAATTCTCTATCCTGGTGTAGGTATTCAGTGTTCACAGATCACTTACATTCTTCATTGATTATCTTCTTTTTTCATGCCCCTCTATGTTGATTAAGGCTTCATTTGAATTATTGTTACCTGCGGTATTTTATTTATGTGCTTCAATTTGTCTAACATATCATTGTATGTATGTGTGTGTGTATGTATATGTATTGTATGTACAAAATAAAAGCATCATGTGGCATTTTATTTTAGATGTGTCTGTCATAAACAGTAGATAGCTAGATTTTAATCCTAATTAAAGTGAATTCATTAATTTTAGTATAAAATTCTCAATTCTGGAATATTTACCTTATAATTTAATTCTAAGAAAATCAAGAAGAGGGTTTTTTTTTGGTAGATTTAAATTCTCTCTTATATTGAAAACTCTTTATAGATAATTGAATGTTTCCTTCACTTTTTAAACATTTGATTACCTTTGGCCAGCTTACACAGAGGTGTTGTTTAAAATTGTCGAATCTCAGAGGGAAGGAAGAGGTGGATGCCTGGGTGGGAGGAGATCAACCAAAGAACTTGTATGCATAGACCCTTAACCCATGGATTCTGACAATAGGGTGGTGAAGGCCTGAGGCTAGAAGAGGTCAATGGGGGAAGAAAGGGGACATATGTAATACTTTCAACAATAAAGATTTTAAAATTTAAAGAAATTAAAAATAAAATACATAAGGTAATAAAAAAACAGTATATACATCCCTATAATTTTTGCCTCATGTCATCACAGTCTATCTTTATAGAATAATTTGTTTTCAAGTAGGAAAATAAAACAATATAATATTTAGTTATCATCTCGTAAATAACCAACTAAATATTTTCAGAAATGCACCATGTGCCCTGCCTCATGGCTCAGTGTTTGAGTGTAGACCTAGGAACCAGGAGGTCAAGGTTCGACTCCCAGTCAGGCACATGCCTGGGTTGCAGGGTTGATCCCCATGGTGGGTCGTGCAGGAGACAACCTGTCAATAATTCTTTCTCACTGATGTTTCTCTCTCTATTTCCCTCTCCCTTCCTCTCGGAAATCAATAAAACTAATTTTGTTTTAAAAAATGCACCAGGATTATACATGGTCAATAAAGAGTTCCACAGAGGAAGAAACGCCTTCCCATTTTCAAAATCCTTCCTTAGTTTATTTCCTAGTAAGCTGAAATGTCCCTCAGGAAAATTTTCATTGTCTCTTATTTTGTCAAAATCAGTTTGAAAGAGGAAAACAAAATAATATGAATGGGAAAGAAAAATGTGCCAATATAGCAGAATAATAAAATTGTTCAGAGTTTAGAGTATTCCTTAGCAACATCTATTGCAACTTTGCCATTTTATTAATGTGGAAATTGTCTTTAAGACGTCCAATGGCTTGTCTGAAGTTACACTTGTTCAGTACTATTACTAAAGTCATAGCCAAGAATTTCCTTCTGAGAGACTAACCTGGCATAGGAAAAAAGATTCACAGGTTTCTAACCAGTTGACCAGGTATTATGTTTTCATTTCACACATACATTTCACATATCTTCTTTCTGAAGATAGACACCTGGCATTTGTTAGCAGTAAACACTTGGTAAAGGGTACATTTCTTCTACGCCTGGACTTTCTCCTCTGAAGATGAATAGGATCTGCTCTATTTTCAAGCTCATACATTGTTCTAAGGAGAGAATACGCCAACACGTATGAAGTGTCTATCACTATGTCCACCAGCTAATTATACCCCCCAAAATATTAGCTTCCTACAGCCTCTCCTTGATTATACCTGTCCATACTGGCTTTCTAGGAATCAGAGTCATTTCAGGAACAAGACTTCCATGCCACTTTTGCAATCCCAGGGACCACTGCTTGAAATAGCTGATACTCCGCTACATAGACGACATAATCCTGGAAAGTGGGCTGGTCAGGATGGAGTGAGCATAAGCAAAACAGGGAATTCTATTCTCCTTCTTCACTAATTTCTAGGAAATGCTCTGGACTTCCTCCTCAGTCATAAAGCTCAAACATGACTTTTCATTTATCACAACTCTCAGGAAAACCTAGTGGTACCAGTGGGAACCATCAAAGGGAATTAAATTATGTTCCCCAGGGTTAGAAAACATGGAGGAAAAAGCATATATAAAGGTCTATTTCATGTCACCCTGCCATAGCACTATTGCCAACATTCACTGAGGTTCTCCTTAGTGAGCTCTCAGAATAGATTTGGCTCATTCTGGCATTGCCTGAGCCTTACCCTCAGGTTACACACCCATTGCTTTTAGCTCCTCCTGCTTTTTAAAACACATCTGGGTCCTTAACAATTCCTTAATTTAGAGGCAAAATTGCTATTTCATGAACATGCTTGAGTGAAAGTACAGACAACAATCATAAAATGTTTGAAAAAAAACTAATTTTAAAAAGTAATTAAAAATAAGATTATAAATTACTCTTGGCTTTGTGTTTTCCCCAAGCTATGGAAAGCAAAATAAATAAATAAATAAATAAATAAATAAATAAATAAATAAATAAATACATACATACATACATACATAAATAAATAAACAAACAAACAAACAAATAAGTTGAATATATTTAAAAAAAACACAATTATTTATCTTTGGAGTTGGAATCAGCCTTTTTTCTGTTATCTAATCAATGCTTATTATTCTTCCTACCCCAATTCTCTGTCTCATTCAGGAAGTCACAAGGAGATTCCACTTTGCACACGTGCTCAACATGGTCCACGTTTCTTCATTTCTTTCTCATTTGAAATTCTTCTAAAAATGACTCTTTTTGAGCAGACAGGCAAAACAGTTCAATACTTGTAATTAGTGACCTCGTTTTTACTCCCCATCACCAGTGAGAAATTATTTCATTAACACTCCTGTGTCATTAAATGAATGCTGAATATGAAGTATCCATGATAAGCATTTTAAAATACATCCTGAAATTTCAGATGGGTCTGGAAGCCATCGGCATGAAGCACACATGCAGCTGACAAAGCATATTTTGCAATAATGTTTGAGGTTTCACTTCTGTGGCATAGGCATACATTTGTTTTGTGAAAGCTGTTTGGTTTTTAATAACTCACTTTGGGCACTGGTAGCAGATACAATAGCACAGATTCAAAACAACTGAAAAGTATTTCAAGTTTAAGGTAGGTTGCATTCAGTTTCTGCCGTGATTAGGGTAGTGCAGTACACCAGGATCCTCATTTCTGATTCCACACAGAAGTCTAACTCTCTAAGCCCAGAAAAATAAAAATAAAAAAGGCCTCTTCTTGCCTTTTTCATAGATTCCCTCTATCACCTCTAGCCTTCTGCAACCCAGAAGCTGAGTGCTAGTCAAAGATTTTCCTTAAGGAACTGTGTGAACCAACATGAGTCACTTAGCACTCCCTGGCTTTGTTTTTTATATCTTTAGAAGGAAGAGGATGAAGCAGCCCTAATAGAAGGTGAATTCGCCCCTTCCTTGTGCTACTCACACTGCTCTGTAATGAAGGGGACTCCCTCTGTCTCCCTCACAGGACTGAGGATCATGGGTCGACAGATGTGCCTCGCCATACATTATTATACTCTGTCTACTAGTATGTCCAGCTCACTTTCAATCTCTCTCTCACCTATCATTCTCCTGCCCCAGGGCCTCTCAATGATGCAGATGGTGAAATATATGGAACATGTAATAAATGCTTATGAAATAAATGGCTTTCAATTATTCCTCCTTCCACAGACATTCCTGTCCTTGTGGTATTTCTATATGGCAGACATCCCCTCTCTGAAAGCCAAGAGGAGGGACTAGGGCAGTACAAAGGACAAATTTGAGAGGAGGCTTAATAGGCTTGCTATTTATTGATATATATGATATATATATATATATATATATATATTACCATTATCTTTCCCCATTTTTGAGCACATGTCCTAAAAGGCTGTGTGCCACAGTAGTGTCCTTCCCCACCCCCACCCCCCACTGCCCCTCCACAAGGGGAAGTTGGGAAGAGATAATATCCTTTCCTTTCATATATGATAAGACATCAAGGACTGCCTTTCTGGTTACCAACAGCCCTCTCTTCACCCACAGATGGGTTTCCACTCCTAAATTATTTCTTTTTAGTCTAGCAAGAATTTCATCATTTCATGAATTTAAGGGGTACATATTAAAAGGGCAGCAGTGCCAAATTCTCCTGTTTTCTTCATTGGATTAAAAATAATGCACATAAGAGAGTTTGTTTCTTGTCATGTCCAAGCTGTTATCTCCTTCAAGTCCCCAGTGGCTCAGGTGCTCTCCCCATTGCTTTAGGTCCACCAGTAGGAAAAGCACACTTCCCCTGCTTTACTTCTATGTGGGTGAAGCCACTATGTATACAGACTCCATGGCACTGGGGAGGGAGCCGAGTCATAGGCAGGAGACATGAAAACCACTGGTGTTTGAACTCAATAAATTATACCTCGACTATTTTTATTATATAAATTGTAGAGTCAATTGAGAAAGATGTAGAAACTAGACACAAAATTCTTGTGTCTGTAGCAAGTGGGCTTGCTTATAATCATGAACCCTTGCACGGAAGCTCTGCTCCACTTGAGGAAGAGCTGGATATCATCCATCCTTCTGCACTGCAACCTGAACCTGTGCAATTTAGGCTGGATGAGCAGAGAGGGTGCGCCCTCCAGGTAGGTATTTTCCAGAAAGAAAGCTTATTAGTATTGTTAGTATTTCTCAGAGCCCTGGCAGGAAACAGTCTATTCTAAATGACTTAAACAGACTTTAATGAAGGGACTATTAGGTGGACTCAAAGTTTCGGGGGCGGGGGGGAAGGTAGAGAAGTACTCAGAGCCCAGCAACAGGTAGAAACTATTACAACCACTAGAGCTTAAAGGACTTCAGAAGAAAACCATGCATTTGGAGACAAAGAGTCACCAGTAGAAGCTATAGCATAGCTACTTCCAGAGAAATGGGGCTAAGGCAGGGGCGAACTTGGAAAGAGGAAGTCCATAGTCTGAACTCTCTCTTCTGGCTTTCCAGTCTCCTGCTGGTGGTTGCCATTGGCCAAACCTAATAAGCAGTCATAGAGCAACTCAGTCCATAGGGGTCATGTCCCCATCCTACTTCTACTCACACTGGTGCATAGTAGGCAAAGGGGGGTGGAGAATGGACTAGCAGAGAGAAATAATGGCTAATAAGAACAATGGTCAACAAGAAATAACACATGTCCCATTGTAAGGAATGGATAAGGGGAAGGGGAAAAAATTGGGGAGAGCAGCTATTCAGATTTTTGTTTTTCATTTGTAAAGACAAGAATGCAAGGCAACTTTGAGACATAGGTAAGAGAAGATATCTCCACTGCTTTAATTTTCTCTAGTCAACTCAATTCACACAACCAATCATACCTTCTTTCAGGGGCTTCACTTGTCCAGGCTGAGCTAGAGAGCTTCATTCTGTGTCCTTGAGCCCAACCTATTAAGTACATCCTTACACATGTCAAACAGAACTGACTTCTAAGTATGACCAAGGGTCTTCCTTTCTGGCCCAGGTAAGGCTGTTTAATCCAGACTGCTTCTTTCAATATGACCTCCAAGATCACTGCTTCTGTCATTAAAAACTATAACGCAGTGGTGAGGAGCAGGGAAAATGAAGTCATAGGTAGATGTCTGCTATAAATAAATCTACAGGGTCTATAGTCATATAATTCTTCGGAGATATTTTTCTATTAGTCAAGGACAAGCCTTTTGTGGTAAGGTTGCTGTATGGACTAAATGAAATAATTTTGAGGTAGTGTATCCAATTCTTAGTAAGGGGCCTGGCACAGAATAAGCCCTCAATAACTAGTACTTACTGTCCTCATCAATCTTTGCATATGCTGTGCCCTTTATCCTGCAGCCAAGTCTTCTCTCTGTTTTAGAGTCAACATTTAAGGAGTGGAAGCCAGATTGGGGGGTTCACTGAATAAACTGTGGGTCAGCCAAAATATTCTAACATTTGTATAGAGAGAGATGGAGGCATTAGAGGTACTATTAGTATTCTGTATCTTTACATAGGATACCACCTCGAAGTTTAAACCAAACTCACTTCCCTTGCTTCTCCATTAACCTTTGACACATTGCAAGCCCCAGAATTTCTCTGGGCATGAATGTGGCCAGCCATGCCATTAGCCAGGCCTGTTAAATGAAGGCCTAATAGGCAGCTTCCTGTGTGTGCTCACACCAGCCAGAAATTCTTTTGATAGAACTTATCATGCATTATTTATGTTACTCTGAACCTCTAATGCAAATTTATGGAATATAATGGAAACATCCTGTACATCACAGTGTTCTCTACCATTCTGAGTCTGCCACAAGAGACTTACAAAATTACTTCTGTGGGCTAATCCTATACACAGTGTTATAGCTCAGCTGTAATTCCTGGAACATTTCAATGCTTAGCTTTTCCTTCACTGTGCAGATTTTATTTCCTCTTCCAACTTCCCAGAATATTTATTGCCCACAGCATGCTTATAAGAACATATCTCCATTTGAAACAGGCAAAGAATGGTGCGTGAGTAGTCTCCTTTCATTTAGCGAAGGTTGTTCAGGTAGGGGCGCAGAAAGGTTCAAGGAATTTTACTTGTGTGCCAAATAGATCTGTAAATTCTCCCATGAAACGTTATGTGGGTTGGGTATCTTTTCATTCTAACCACAACATCCATGTAATGTGAAAAAAGAGTTGGGGGGGGGAACTTGATCGGATGCATATCTAGCCAATTTAAGGTTAATCTCAATCTCTAAAATTGTGATTGAGAAAAGGACTGAATCAGGAGGTGATCTAAGTAATGCATTTTATTGATATGATTAATTTAAGTTACTTAATCTCCTTGAGTCTTTTCTTCTCCATCTATAAACTAGCACAAGAATGACCAGAATTAAAGAGCAGCTGAGTTGAGAGAATTTAAAATAGGATCATACATATAAAAGCTCATTAGATAATTGCAGTAACAGCAACAGTAGTAACAGCAGTAATCTAAGCTAATATATTAATAGGATTATAACTGTGAGGCTTTAAGCAAGGTGCCCATCTGAAGAATGACTGAAAATATAGCCTACTATTGTTTTTGTTCTTTTTGTTTTCAAAATCAGATTAATATGGACACCGGATATATCTTTCTGGAACCATATGTCATACATAAATCACATGTAGAAATATTTTGCAAAACATAATATACATGTTCCTCCCCTTCCAAATAAAGCCCTTTCCTTCCAGAGGGTGTGCTCACTGCTGGGGTTGAGAATTACCGTCAGAGTAAATACTGCTACTGATAGATGGGCATCTTGTATCCCAGTTGAAAGGTACTATTCTAGATGTTACCTAATAGTTCTGTGGTATAAGAAGGAGGATTAATCTTCATGGAAGAGTGAAGATTCCCACAGGATATTTATTAATTCACTGATTTTCTAAAATGCAATTTTCTTGGGTATCCTATTTTTTTATTTACTAAATCTGGCTGCACTAAGGTTAGGAGGAAGCAGATAAATACCAAACTTATTCTAGTACTAGAGGCCTAGTGCACAAAATTCATGCACGGGGTGGGGGTGGGGGGGTCCCCTCAGCCCAGCCTGCACCCTCTCCAATCTGGAACCCTCAGGAGATGTCTGACTGCCAGTATAGGACCGATCCCCAGGATGAGGCCTAAACTGGCAGTCAGACATTCCCCTCGCAATCCAGGACCACTAGCTCCTAACTGCTCACCTGCCTGTCTGCCTGATCACTCCTAACTGCCCCCCCTGCCAGCCTGATAACTCCTAACTGCTTCTGCTTACTGGACTGATTACCCCTAACTTTCCACCCTACCAGCCTTGTTGCCCCAACTGTCCCCCCACCGGCCTGGTCACTCCCAACTACTCTCCCCACCACCAGCCTGGTCACCCTAACTGCCTCCACTACTGGCCTGATCACCCCTTACTGCCCCCCCCCGCCAGCCTGATCACCCCACTTGCTGTTCAGTCATTTGGTCGTCCTTCACTAAGCCTCGTGCCAGCCTTGTCATTTCAGGCAGCCTGCTGGTTGTTTCTGTTACTGTGATGGTGTCCCAGACAATTTGCATATTTCTCTATTATTAGTATAGATTCTTGGCTTCTCCCAAGACAGGCTAATGCATCTTGGCTTTTCCCAGGACCCTGTAATGTATCTTGACATCATGGAATAAATAACGGAGCTATTACGTCTTACCAATCACAGCTTTAAAAATCAAATTGCAGAGCTTCATGTATATCATGTGCCTCTCCTTCCGATTGCAATACCGAGCAATCTTCTCTTGGGTTAATCCTACCACTTTCTTATAACATACTTCATCCCATTATAAGCAGCAGAAACATTTCCAAAACAATGAGAGAAGTAGACATGCAAACAAGTCCTTTATCCTTAGAAAGATATATTCACTCATTCCCTTGGAACATACTTAGTAAATTTTATATCAAATTTAAAATGACCTTATTGTGCTCATAATTCTATCCCTACTAAGCATATGGCAAATATGTGTTAAAAGAATGAGTGAGTGAATGAGTGAGTGACTGAATAATAGGCCTCTAGCATATCAGCTAGAAAAATGGTGAAAGTAGAACATTTTAAAGCAAAGGAAGCACAGATTATTAATAGACTAGAGGCCCAATGCACAAATTCATGCATGCGTGGGGTCCAGTCAGGGGGAGGGGCCCAGAGCAGTTGGCGGGCAGGCCCTGTCCCCTGGTCAAACTCCGGTTGAACTCCCGGTTGAGGGGACAATTTGCATATTACCTGTTTATTATATAGGATAGCTCTGTTCAGTTTCAATACAACTCACCACTTATTCTTAGGAATTTAAGATTCCTGTAACCAATAAAAGACTACTTTTCTTAGGAGAATTTACTAGTTTACAGTGGAATAAATATCTACAAACATAACTAGTATAATAAGAAACATGTCTTTATATATGAAATACAGTCTTAATCTTGATTCTGAAACCATTTGAGCAGCATTAACTCAAGGATTAAGTTTTTTAAATTTTCCATTTCCGTAAAAGCCAAACCCATTTTCTCATACTTTCACCCTATTGTGACCCTCTCCCACAGAGATGGATCATTTTGAACTTGTCCAGAGCTTCCTAGGTCCCACATATCAGGTCAAATCACACTGGAAAAACAGGTCCAGAAAGTCTGCATTAATTCTAAATTTATGGGGCCTTTGATTTCCATTGTTAAGGGAACTCTCATTGATGAAAAGTGAACAACCCAAGTGACCAGCTGTTTTTCCAGCTCATCTTTTTTATTCTCAGCTGTGAGACTTTCCCCACATTACAGAAGTCCATTATGTCTAGCAGCCAGATATGGTCAAAATGCCTCATTATAGAAAATCCATCACTGTTTGATGGGTCTGGGTATTATAGTAATAATTTCATTCTCCACTCTCATTTCTACAACTAAAAGCTTTATCTCTATTTTTTCCTACACTACCTCTAGTCTTAAATTTATTGGTCAATAAATATAAAGGCTATAGGCTTAGTGTGATGAATGGATTGTCTACCTGAACTATTTCCAACATTACTGTTCAATTTATCAACCTACTGTACCATGATTCACAACATGATATATTGTAATTTTTATCCAGATAGATATATGGTCTTCAAATATAATATTAATTTTGAAAAATGACAACACTACTGTTAATTGTCTTGCTCCATGGATAAGATCAGAGAATATTTAGAAAAGTACTATTAAATCTTGTCTGTACACAAAATAGAAGGAAAAGTGCAAATCATATACCAAAGATTTGGAATTCAAATATACTAAAAATATTGTAATTAAATGGTAGTTAGAAAAAAAAACTTGCAAAAGTACTGTATGTATGTATGTATGTATGTATGTATATATGTATGTATTGGCTTAAAATGATTCAAAATTTTTTATACTTAATGGAGGCAAAAAGTCTGAAATTGATTTCACTTGGCTAAAGTCAAGATGTTGGCAGGGCTGGTTCCTTCTGAAGGATCTAGGAGAGCATCTGTTTCTTTGCCATTCTTTCCCAGTTTATGGAGGCCTCCTGCATTCCTTGGCTCAGGGCCCCTTCCTGCCATCACTCCAACCTCTGTTCAGTCATCACATCTCCTACTTTCTTTGTAGTCAGATCTCCCTCTGCCTCCCACTGATGAGAACACTTGTGAATAATACATTTGGAGCCCAACCTATAATTCAGATTTCAAGGTTCCATCTTAAAATCCTTAACCTCCCATCTAAAGACCCTTAACTTAATCATATCAGCAAAGTCTCTTTTCTTTTTAAAACAAAGAGGACACACATGGTCACTATTTACCTTTGTTCAGGGGTAATACACCTTGCCACAGTAAATGCTGTACAGTATATGTATATCCAAAAATATAAAATAAATAAGTCCTATACTTAACATATACACTTGGGCTGAAAATAGACCCAGCTCTGCATACAATTGTGAAACAAGTAATGATATGTTGTACTCCCTAGGAGAATGTCTATTGTTTTTATTTTTCAGTGTACTCAACTCAAAATAGCTTTGCTTTCTAACAATATTACTGTAGATATTGTTAAAGGAGGCTGAGGGGCCACATAAACAAAAATATATCTTTAAAAGTTTTCCAATTCAAATACATGAACTTCAAAAATTTTATTTGTTAATAGCTGAGTCACATTTCTTCAGATATTTTAAAATATGATTGTTTCATACTGTAATCCATAAGCACAGACTGAGTTTAATTGTTCCTTTATCCCCTTTGGCTGTTGGTACAGGGCACTGCACACAGTAGTCACTGAATTATTTATTGAACTGATAACACTGAGGCTGTTTTCTTAGTGTAATCACACATTGTGGAAGAACTAAGGACTCTCAATCATATCTGATTGTATTTGTTTGCTTTGGCTGTCACAGCAAAATACCACAGAGTGAGTTGCTTAAACAGAAATTTATTGTCTCATAGTTCTAGAGGCTAAAATTCTATAAGCAAGGTGTCTTGGTTCTCCCTGAGGGCTGTCAGGAAAAGATCTGTCCCAACTCTCTTTTTGGTTCCTAGATGGTCATCTTCTCCATATTTCTTTTCTCATCATCTTCCCTCTATGCATGGCTGTCTCCAGTTTCCCATTTTTTTATGAAGACACCAGTCCTATTTGATAGGGTCTACCCTAATGACTTCATTTTACTTTCATTACCTTTTTAAAGATTCAATCTTTTAATATAGTAACACTAGAGGCCTGGTGCATGAAATTTGTGCACAGGGTGGGGGTCCTGCAGCCCAGCCTGCCCCCTCTCACAGTCTGGGACACCTCAGTGGATGTCCTACTGATGGTCCTAATCTGGTAGGCGCCATGTGTGTGTGAGTGTGTATGTGTGTGTCCCCACTGGGGCTTGCCCCAGTCACATCTGAGGCTCAGAGAAGTTGCCCTATGTGTGTGTGTCTGTCTCCTGGGGGCCTGCCCACAGGCACACTGTGGAGGCTTGGAGCAGGCACCCCTCTATGTTGAATTCTCAGGCTACTGGCCTCCCCTACATGTTGTTCTCTCCCTTGAGCTATGGCCAGGGCTGGGTGCTGCCTGCAGGCCACACTTGCCTGCTCCCCAATCTCACCCAAGCCACGGGGAAGCAGGCAGGCCCCGCCTGCTCCCAGGTTGCTGCTGCCTGCTGGCTGTGCTTGCCTTCTCCAGGGCCAGAGACTTGCTCACAGGTTGCTGCGGCAATGCCTGCTGTGCTCACATTGCCAGGGTGACACCGCCAACATCTTGCCCCACTGCTATGGGCGCTGCCATTTTTTTGCGGAGGGATGGTCAATTTGCATATTACTCTTTTATTAGATAGGATTCTGATGCACTGCAGATTAGGCCCTCAAAATATAAATTTTGTGGGGACACAGTTAAATCCTTAACAGCCTCACTTCTGACCTATCCAAATATGTATGTCCTTTTCATATGCAAAATAAATTCATTTCACATGAACATCCCCCAAAAACTTAACCCATTTTAGCATCAACTTTCTTAAGTTCAAAATCTTCTTAAGTTCAAATATCATCTTTGCATGAGACTTGGGGTATGATTGATTCTGGGGCAAAAATCTCCTCCATTTGTGAGCTCATAAAACTAGACAAGTTATGTGCTCCCAAAATATGATGATAAAATAGGCATGAGACAGACCTCCCATTCCAAAAGAATACTAGAAAGATAAAAGGGGTCACAGACCCATCTGAAAGTATAAAACCCAATAGGGAAAATTCCCTTAGATTTTAAGGCTTGAGAATATCCATTTTTTATTGGTGCTTTCTTCTGTAGGCCCACTGGGATAGCAACCCCACTTATAGCAGAGGCTCTATCCTTTGAAACCATAAGATGGCTCTGCTCTTCAGAATCTAGGTAGAGATGGTCCTGAGTCCCCAGCATTGTGCCCACTGGATTCACAATAGCCCTGGAAGTCCTGCTGGCCTCTGCACCTGTCCTATTTGATTAGCCATTCTTCCTTCATTACATCCCATCTCTGACCCTTTGAGTCCAGGCTGACAATGTTTCTGCTGGTATAAATTCCTCAAACTCCTTATTGGCCTCACATGTAATTCATAGGTGTCCACATCTACAGAAAAGAGGTCCTTCACAGACATTTCCTGGATAAACATGTCTATATTTCTGGCTTCTCCTAAGATGGTTGATTGGACTCCTGAGTCACACACTTAATTTTTCAGCAAAAATCATCCAGCCACACACTGAGCCTTATTTCCAGAACACACTATCTGGATAGGCTGAGAATCTTTGAAATCATCCAGTGCTGATTCATGTTTGCTTGACACTCCTTCCTCAGTTTACCTCTCTCCTCTGATGTTTTACTATATCCGCATGAAGAAGCCAGGCTGTACCTTCAACAGTTTGCCTAGAAACATCCTTTAGTTAAATATCCAGATGGATAACTTACAAACTCTACTTTTCACAAAGCATTGAAACACTTTGGTCTAAGTCATCTGCCAGTGTTATTTCTTATGGAAGATTTCAGATTTGTTTTTAATATACTTTAGTCTTCTCTTCTCTCTGAGGCTCTGTGAGGTAAATGAACTATTCTACTATGAGAGTCTAAAGAAAGGAGTTGCTAAGGAGAACCTTCTCAGACTGCTACATGGGATGGGGAAAGGAAGTCCACTGTCAACTTCCCTGAGGCCTTACGGGGTAGAGCATGCCCCATTCCTAGTCTTTGCCAGCTACAGTTAGTATTAAGGCACAAGAGGATCAACAAGAATCGTGTTCAGCTCAGCCCAGTTCTCTTCATGTTGGAGCATCCCAGAGACATATAACTTTTCCCAGAATAGCCCCTACCTTGACCATGGAGTGCTCAATCAAAGCAAGTAGTATTTTGTCTCCCCTTTCCCCATAATATACCATCAATGTGTATTTCTGTGGAAAGCTACATGGCATGATCCAGCTTTCTTTGAATTCTTCAGTCTACCTGTGGAGCAGATTTCTTAGGGAGAAACCCATAGCAAAAAAGAGTTTCTCAGTGGGTCCTTTTAATTTCTCCTAAACAGGAGCATTAATTTCTATTGATTTTCTGAAATTGCTGCTTTATGCACAGTGGAGTTTCTTGGAAAAAAAAAACAACAACAACAACAAACAAAACACACACACCTGAAACTGTTGAGCACACCTGGTCTTTATTCCTATCCTCAAACTGTTAGATGGTATTTTTATCTGCATTAATTAGATATGGACAGGCTAAGCATTCAGCTTTCTCTAGTTGCTGGTTTAAAAATAAATGTATTGTGTTAGAGCAGCTTAGCATTGTTGTCTTCAGCACAAAGAAGAATACTTTGTTGAATAGACAGAAATTTGTTTTCTAGCATATTGAAAAAATAGGAGTGCCTGCATATATACAGAACTAGATGGAAACACTGAGGGTATGGGTGGCAAATGTCTCAAAACTAAGTGTGCCTCCCTCATCAACCATCCAAATGTAATATCCTAACATCTGGTCTAAGCCCTCCAATAAATCCTACAGACTATGGGATGAAAGAAACCTATTTGGAAAGTGATAAACATGAAAGATGATAATAGTTTTACTGGCTGCAATAATTTTGAAACAGACACACTCTATATTACATTTACACTATAAATGTTAAAGTCATAAGTTGTCAACACAGAAGAATAAAAACAAAACAATATATGTATTCTTTCCATAACTAAGATATCACTGAATAGTCCCTTTTCCCAAATATTTTTGTTTCTTTATATTTTTACACTGCATCTATAAGTATCAGATACTGGAAATTTACACTAAGAAGGAATGAATTTGACCTGGAGTTCTGTGTACTTTCTATTTCGATCATCCTGATAATTTCTATAAACAAATTAAATATTAATTATCAGCATATAAAACTATCTTCTGTGAATAGGCCCTTGTGTTACGAAACTGTTATTATAGTTTTTAATTTATGAAATAGTATGCTAAACTACAAATATTTTCACCTGTCTATAACCATTTAACACATATTTCCTCACAAGATAGTATATGGCAAGTATATTTTAAGGACTGATGAGGATGAAATATGTGTAAAATTCTGGCTTCAATATCCATTTAATATGTGTAATGGAAAACTTGTATAGGGGACAACGTCTGGCTCAAATACACAAGCTGGAATGGATCCCCTCACCCCCATGCCCCAGATCTGTATTGCATGAGTAAGGAAATAGCATCTAATCCATTGCCAGTCAGTATAAGAAGCCAGCTACAAATATTCTCTAGGGAGGTAATACAGTCTTATCAGTTAAACACACTTCCATCAAAGTCTTGTACTTGCTTATCCTTCTGTCATTAATGCTCTGCCCTAATATTACTCCCTCTGATCATTTAATTTCAGCTCAAATACCACTCCTCAGGAGAGGTCTTGTCTATGCATTTCTAGAGGCCTTTGATATTGTTGCAGTATTGCTTCAATAGCCAACAACAATGAGAGAGTCCTTAATTGAATTATAGTATCACCATGTGATAGTATACTCTGCAATTACTAAAATAATATTTAGAAAATCCTATATAAGAAAAGCTTAACATGCTAAGTGTACAGTTGTCCAGTCAGCCGTCCAACCAATCAAAGCATAATATGCTAATGATATGGTAAGGCCGCTCAACTGTTCCCTATGACATTCACTGACTACCAAAGGACAGGAGTTCTGACTGGTAGGTGAGCTTGCTGCTGGGGTCTGCCTAATCGAGACTAGGTGAGACAGATGGGACACACCCTGGAGCCCTCCTGCATTTCCCACCTCCCCGGCCCCAATCGTGCACTGGTGGGGTCCCTTAGCCTGGCATGAGCCCTCTTACAATCCAGGACCCCTTGAGGGATGTCAGAGAGCCAGTTTTGTCCTGACAGCAGAACAACTGGTCGCTATGATGCACACTGACAACCAGGGGGAAGAAGCTCAATGCAGAAGCTGCCCCCTGGTGGTCAGTGCATTCCCACAGGAGGAGTGTCACTCAGCCAGAAGCCAGGCTAACAGCTGGCAAGCGCAGTGGCAGTGGTGGGAGACTCTCCCACCTCCGCAGCAGTGTTAAGGATGTCTGACTGATAGCTTAGGCCCGATCCCCATGGAAAGTGAGCCTAAGCCATCAGTCAGACATCCCCTAAGGGCTCCCAGACTGTGAGAGGGCACAGGCCTAGCTGAGGGACCATGCCTCCTGAGTGCACAATTTCGTGCACCAGGCCTCTAGTATTTAATAATCTTTATAAAGGGTTATGATATACTATTCATGTGAAAAGCAAATGACAAGAAATATGAATTCATGCATGTTGAAAGTAATTGTGTGCCATGAGGCTGAAGTGGGAATAGGAGCTGTCTTGGCCCATCCTTCATGCCCCCACCTAGCCCCTCCTGCCATGGCCCCTGGCCCCCTGTCTGCTGGCAGCTCCGCTCCCACTTGCCACTCCCACTCACTGATGGTGCTGGCCCCACTTGCACCTGCTGACAATGTGGACCAATTGGGGCTAGTGCCAGCAGTGGGTATGAGCAGGGCTATCACCAGCATTGGGTGTGAGAAGCAGCTGCTGGCTCCAATAGCCCCTCAGGAGCAGGGGGAGGTGTAGAATCCTTGAGGGGCGATTGGGGTGGCAGTGGCCACTTGCACCCACTGACAGCGCTGAGTGATAGGAGCTGTTGCCAGGCTCTGGCAGCAGGTATGAGTGCTGGGTGGGATCATGGTGCACAGGAGCAAAGAATTTTCAGTAACCACCAGAGGCTCGCTCCAATGACAGCAACTGGCGTCTCACCTTTGTCTGGTGCCCCCATTCACCTGCTTCACCATCCCACTGCGGGCAATGCCTGCCATGTTCCACACTCTGCCACCTGCTGCCAGTGCCAGCCATGTTTCATATGGGCCCCCTGGGGGTCAGTGCACATCATAGTGACTGGTTGTTTGGTTGTTCGGTTGCTCCACAGTTCAACTTATTTGCGTATTAGCCTTTTATTATATAGGATGATCTCAATTTGTAAAATGTGATGTTTTATCTCTCTGGCTATATATCTATAACTATCTAAATATATTCATGAGCAAGGAAGAAACATTAAAAGGACACAGCAATATGGCAAGATTTGTCATAGTTCTCTGCATTTAAAAAAATTATTTCTACGCACCTTTAATACTCCTTGATTGGAAAGAAAAGAACCTGGGAGCAATGCCAGTAATAGGGCTTTCTGGCTGTCAAAGTATCATGTTTCTCAATCTTGACAATACTTTTTTTTTTTAATCTTTGTTTTTCAGTTAGAGTTAGATGGTCTGTTGTCACAGAGATGCCCTTTAGTTGCCATGGCAACAAATGAATAATAACCCCACTTGTGTAGCACTTGACCACTCACACATTCCTTTCTCATGCAGACCTCATTTATGATCAACACAATCTGAAAAAAGGTTTCAAGGGAGGCATACACAGTATCCTCCCCAGTTTACAGAGGAGACTTTAGAGACTCAAAGGTGTTAACTAAGTTATGTGGTCACACTGCTGATAACTTGGAGACCTGGTAGCAAATGTAAGCTCTCCTGGATTCTTAGTGCATTTCAAAGTAGGTTTTGTTCATCTGTCTGTGTATCTATCTTTCTATCTATTTATATACAGCAAATAAAAGCCTGTATAAAACCCAGGATATAATTAAGAGTAGTTGGTCAGGTTTTATCAGAGGTGAGGGACTCAAGGACCAATGGGTTCATCCATTTGTTTGCTATTTGTAGGGTTCCTAAAGCCTGGAGTATTTTGCAAGCCCCTGTCCTATCTGTGAGTGCCTACACTCATTAACCCTTTAATGGAGGCACAGAGAGAGGGACTTCAGCAGTTTCACATTCAAACACTGTTCTAAACTGGAATCAAGATGGGCATGTGTGTGTGTGTGTGCTTCGGGCATACTTTTGCTTGTGTGTTTCCCTTTATGCTCTTAAATGCCTGAGAACTAGAAATGCTCACTAAGAGTTAGAGCAATTGTCTTACATACTCCAGGATCGTCAGAAATTTTAGAATTGTGGGAGATTAAGCAACCTAAAACAGGGATGTCAAATATAGAAGTCACTATCTACATGTAGCTATTTAAATCTAAATTAATGTAAAATAAAATTTAAAATAGACTTTCTCAATCACTCTAGCCACAAGTACTCAATAGCCACTTACAACAATTTTACAGCATCCTGCATCAGTCATGTAATTTTTATTATTATTATTATTATTATTATTATTATTATTATTATTACTAGAGGCCTGGTGCATGAAATTCATGCAGGGAATGGGAGTGGAGGGTGGGGAGGGTGTCCCTCAGCCCAACCGACATCCTTTCCAATCTGGGAACCCTTGAGGATATCTGATTGCCCGTTTAGGCCCGATCCCACTGGACATCCTTTCACAATCCAGGACTGCTGGCTCCTGACTTCTCACCTGCCGATTGCCCCTAACCACTACCTGCCAGCCTGATCAATGCCTAACTGCTCCTGTGCCAGCCTGATTGCCCCCAACTGCCTTCCTCCTGCCAGGATGGTCCCCCCCAACTGCCCTCCCCTGCAGGCCTGGGTCTCCCATAACTGCCC
>PVJC01011853.1:25596-40891 GCA_004026665.1 Murina feae | reverse complement strand
CCAAGCTCATCAACAAAAATTGTATCATTAGACTGATGAACTACCTTAAAGGTAAATGCTATTTCCCCAATACCAAAGGGACTAATAAGAGATCCAAATGATAATAAATGCATATGAACACTTGAATGTTTCCACAGAATACACAGAACATCTCACAATCCTCATGATAAGAGCAGATCCATACTAAAGAATACACACGAGACACCTCATCAAAAGCACGGGCAACTAGAAACATCACAGACTGTCATGACACCTATTATTTTCTGAATATTGACTCAAAAGGAATTTAGCCTGTGAGTTAGAATCACATCCTAAGAGAAATTAAATTTAATCATCTAGAGTGGCAGACAAAAGGACTCTAATTCTTGTGTCTCAATGTGTTTTGTTGTTGTTGTTTTAAAATAAATGCTGGATATGTGGGCATCTATTTCTGAAAATCTTTTGAATCTACAGGTACTTATCACCCAAGGGAGTAGACAAACTAATGAGCAAAGATCCTCAAGGAGTCTCCTGCCCATGAGAACCAATAAATCAGTTTCTTACTGACAGTCTTTCGTCTGACCTGATGAAAAATGCTTGGACCAGTTTTCTTCTACTTCTTTGAAACCATGATAGAGGGGGGTGGTCATCCGGCGGCTGTTGCTGTCTTGGGATCCACTTGCCCAACCAAAAGGAGGACTGAGCAGGTTATGCTGCACCTTTTAAAACAAATACTCAAAGTAAGAAAGATGCATAGTCACCATCTGCTTCTCCCTCCAGGCATGATGTAGACTGATGCATCAAAGTTTAAGGAATTCACCAAGTAAAATAAAATCTTAAGATTTTGCTTTTACTTCTTTTAGGGAGCATCCTTTTGCTGGAGTAACATGAAACATTTTAAGAAATGCTGAGTATAATAATCCTTTACTGGCCCTTCCATCAAAAGAATTCATCGAACTATAAAATTTACTCCTTGACCATTATTCAACCACTAATAGATATTCACTGAGGGCTGATGCTCAGAGTTCTGTGCTAGACAAAGCAAGGTTAAGTCAAAGAAGGACACCTGTGAACAGAGCCTATAATCTGCTTTTAACAAACACATCAAATCAAGTCATCTACATTTACTGCTTCTGGCTAAACATAAAAGTGTGAGTGCACAACCACAAGTCCTAGTGGTCTTCCTAAGGCTATTCAAATGCCTACCACAATGAACACCTTAAACCTAAACTGAGCAGGTCATCTTGGTTTGTATCATGTAACTCAAGAAGAAAACACTCTCAGTAACAGTTAGTAGAGCGGTAAGAATATATCCATCGTACCTGCTCAAACAGATACATAGGGGCTTTGGAGTACTGGTGAAGCAGATAATCAAAGATCAGAAGAAGGCGAGCCAGGATGAGAGGCACAGAGCGCATCTGGGCATCCACGTTGGCACTCAACTCCTGGATGAGCTGCACGAAAAGGATCAATATGGCCCGCCGGCCTTTCTCGGTGAAGTTGTGGAAAATGAGGAGCAGCAGCTGCAGGTGTTCTACATTCAAGTCTTCTGTCTCACTGGGCACCACCCCTTGCAAGGCATTTTGCTTCATTGTCAACAAAAACCTATCAGAGAAAAGGAGAGCATGTCTATTGGGGAAAAATTAGAACACCGTCAAAGTGTTACAATGTTCAGTGCTGGAAGAGTTAAACCCAGGCATTAAGGCGGCAAATTGAGGAAGACAAAAAGCCACATGTAGAGATAAAACTAAATCTTGGCTACAAAAAAGCCGGGTGGATCCAGAAGAACTTCAGCAATGTCCAGGGAGACCACAACAGTGTTAACACCAGCTCAGCCATTTGTGACAACAAGAACTGCAAACTCCCAAAAGGTGGTTCTTTTTTTTTTAATTAACAAATCTAGTCAGGTAAAAAAAAATATTACTTTTCCCTACACTTTGATTTTAGAGTTTAATATTTTTAGTTTATAGTACAGGTTAAATCAATATATGATAACAGTCGAAACTCAAACCTCTGCTATTTAGAGCCTGTTGGAAGAGCTTTTATGCAAAAAGGAAATAATGTAGCTAACTGTATCTGCTGCCTTTGGCTCTCAGAACAGAGATTTGTGTTTTACTAAGGGCTCCCCTCACATTCCCCCCACCACCTCCTGGCCGCCTGGCAAGATTTCACCAGGAAAAATGTAGAGTTTTTGGCATTTGAGGGGTTTATGATTTCTCCAATCCAACATTAGAATTATTTGATCGCAGAATGGGGAAAAGCAAAATCTTTTAGGAAAAAAACTGCTTTGAAGACTCCTAACCACATAAACAAAAATGCAAATATAGGTCCATCTAAAGAGGATTTAGATAATTAATCTGAGCTTCCCCCAAGTAAAATAATTCTTTAAAAGTTGTCCAAAAAAGACTGAGAGTCACTCTCAGTGGTTTCATGCTGAAAGCAATATAACCACAGAGTTGGCTTCCCTGTTCCCTCTCAAAAAACCAGGTCAGGATAAAATTGGTTACGTTCACAATTTAGGTTCTGTCTCATAACTGCAACCAAACCCCTTTTGTGCTGAAGGAATTCTGTTTCCAGACCATAGTTTATATTCTTCTGCCTTTTAAACCGCACGTCTTCCTCCAACCCTCTCCCTCAGAAACATTCCTCCACCTTCGCTACCTTCAACACTATCATCTGAGTACCAGCTCAGAGGTACAGATTCACTACAAAGAAAAAGTAAATAACCTTCACGGGGCTCCTCTTGGCATTTCCTTACCTGTCCCAAACTTTAAGGCATTCAGGGACATCAGGGTCACCTTGAGCAGCGGCTTTATGTTGCCAGATGAGCAGGAGGCGTGAAAGTACAGAGAGGCTTTGAGGGTGGATGTACAAGGGCCATGGGCCCTCAGAAAAAGGAGCAACTCCCAGCTGCTGCAATAGTGTGCTCTGACATGAAAGACATACAAGAAACCATTAGGAAAAGGACATGAGGCTACAGGCTACTCAGGCTCTCTAATGTTATTTTTAACACTGAAAGGAGTAACTTAAATAAAAGAGGGTAAAAAAATTCAGATTTAGAAGTGGTTTTGAAAAAGATCATCTTTCAACAAATGACAAAAATATAAAGGAAAAAATTATTAACCTAACCCCTTAACAATTATCATTAGTGTCAGAAATGAGGTCCTAAAAAAGGAGAAATGCATTGAGACGGCAGAATCAGGGAAATATTCTAAATGGATAGAACATGAAAAGTCTGTACTTTCCAAAGATAATATGAACTGAAATAACTAACATTTTTTTTTCTTTCATAATCAGTTACATGCTACAAATAACACTCAAACAGGGAAGATACAGCACCTTACATTAATAGTATTAACAGGGAAACTTGCCTGGAAGATGTCAAGGCATCTAGAATTAATCAGGGCTGTCTTGTCTGCCTTCAGTTGAGGCATGTCTTTCAAATGAGCTTTATATTCAGCTCAGTTATCTAAGCTGCAATTTATCTTCTCAAACACACACAACTGAGCAGGATGCAATGGAAAAGCAGACAAAAGCCTGCTTTCTCACTTGGCTTCAGAAAACACAAATCATGGTTACCTCAGGACATGGGATAAACTTCTAAGTCTGCCACATTAAATTATATTCTTATAAAACATTCTAGAGGAGCTCATTCCTTGCAAATTATTCAAAACATTACAGATATCACAAGTAGTTCACACAGACTAGGCAGCTACTGTAGGCTAAACACTCTACATTACACTATCACAATAAATGCTCAGAGCTGTGCCGTTGGGTAGGTATGTGCTCCATTTTACTGATGAGGGAAACAGCTCGAAGTGGTTTCGACCAAAGCCACAAGATTACCAAGTAACAAAGCCAGGCTTACTTCTAAAACCTACATTGTTAATTGCTATGCTCAACACACAGGTGAACAACTTCTCAATCCCTGACTCAAGGTAATGAGTCAAAAAAATAACATGTCTGAGCTATACCAAAAATAAACACTGTAGCACTATTGTAAGACAAAATCAGAAAAAGTAGCTAAATGTTTTATATGCAGCCACACGGTGGCAACTATAAAGCCACGGTAAACATAAAAAACGTATATATAAAACTTGAAAAGGCAAAAACCGAGATGTATCAATGTTCTGATTACAACTGTAAAACAATGCAAACTATACGAATGGGAACTAGAAGAAGACATGTACAAATTAAAATCTTGAATTTGGTGAAAGGATTGTGATTAATGTATATATTCCTTTATTTTATGCAGTATTTTTAGGTGAGGTTTTGTTTGTTTTGTGGCCGTTTGTGTGTCTTTGTGTCAGTTTTTAGGCCTTAGAGCCGTAAGAAATGAGCTAGCATTCCTCAGGAACCTGGTTTTTCCCTACCACGTCCTTCCTCTCACCTCTAAGCAAGAAGAACTGACTTTCTAAGAAATGAAACTGAGCCACAGCAGCAAATCCCTGGCCTGAACTATTCCTTTCTACCTTCTGAGTACTCCGCCTTTCCTCAATGTTGGCATTCCTGAAGTTTCAGCCTCAGCCTTCATCTCATCTCTCTTACTATCCATCCATTTCCTGTTTCTCATTACTTCAACAATTGCCTCAACAATTCCCAAAGCTATATTATCAACCTTAATTTTTTTAACTACTAAATTTCTGACTGTTTCTATCCCACTGGTGCCTCAAATTTTCAATAAATTTGTGCAGGGGGGTGAGGGTGGTGTCCCTCAGCCTGGCCTGTGCCCTCTCACAGTATGGGAGCCCTCGGGAGATGTCCAATTGATGGATAACAGGCCTAAACCGTCAGTTGGACATCTTTAGTGCTGCTGTAGAGCCATAAAGGCGGGAGGTGCTCCCACCTCTGCCACTGCCACTGCATTCCCCAGCTGGAAGCTGGCTCAGGGCTCCTGGCTGACTGGCACTCCCTCTGTGGGAGCACACTGACCACCAGGGGGAACCTCCTGCATTGATCATCTGCCCTCTGGTGGTCAGTGTGCATCAGAGTGACTGGTTGTTCTGCTGTTTGGTCAATGTGCATATTAGCCTTTTATTATATAGGATGGTTTCTTTCAATAATAGTATTGGTGACTAAACTAAAATCAGTGATAACCTACAATGTATAATAATTCTTGTATATAATTCTTATATACAAAAATATACAAATTGTTTTCTCATTTGATTGAAAGGGCTGTAAAATTCAACATACCGACAAAGGAAGCAATATAATCACATAGGAAATGCCTCTGCTAATTGCCTGTAGTTTATTCTTTTGTTAAAGGAGGGCTTCATCCTCAGCTATACAATTTTCTAGATGCACAATGGCTTCAAGACTGGACACCATAACTGAAACAGTCCTGTTGATAAGCTGACACTGACTCATTTCTTTTAAAAAAAAAAAGAGAGAAAATGGCAAATTGTGTCTCATATAGAACCCGAAGACTCATTCTCAGTAAATGAGTACATGTGAAATAAGTAATCTGTGACTATATGCAATCTGAGTTGACTTAAACCTAGGAGAGAGCAAACTGAGCAGTATCACTCCTTCTACCCTCAAGCCAACTCACCTTCCTGACTTCCCTGTTTCTATTAAAAACAAGAGCATCCTCTTAGCCTCCATTCGGATTTAAACCCAGGTAGTATCTTAGACTCCTTCTTCCCCATGTCCTTTACCCCATTCAAATATTCCATGACCTCTACAATAGGTCTTCCCCCCCTTTCTCATGATCCCATACTACTTCAAGTCATCTTTATTTCTTCAGTGTCTAAAACAGTACCTGGCACATAGAAAAATGCTCAATGAATACTTCCTATTGAATGAACGAACCTAGATCACTATAGTAATAATACTATCAGGAATCTATAAGCAATGCAAAAATCTAATGAAAGAGTAATATGCAAATTAACCACCTCTCCGGGATGCCTAAACCACTCCCACCAGCCAAGCCATGCCCACCAGCCAATCAGAGCGGCTGTATGCAAATTAACCCAGCCAAGTGGAGGCCGGCTGCCATGGAGCTAGAGTAAACAGCAGGCTTCTGTTGCAACTGCCTGCCTAGGCTGGCTGAGCCTCTACTCACAGTAACAATGTTTCAATTATAGAAGCCATGGAGCTGAAAAGAACAGGAGGCTTCCTTTCCTGCCTAGGCCTCAGCTCAAAGCAACAGTGTTTCAATTATAGAAGATAAATCAACCCCAGAAACCTGATTCCAGCCAGCCTCGCTGGGACCTTGGGTCAATGGAAGCTGTGGGCAGCCTGAAAGCCTGAAAATGGCCCTCAGTCCCTCACCCAAGCTGGCCAGGTACCCCAGTAGAGACTCGAACCCTGAAGGGACTGTGGGTAGCCTGAAAATGGCCCTCAGTCCTTCACCCAGGCTTGCCACACCCCAATGGGGTGAGGGTCCACACTGGGGGGGCTTGGCAGGCCTGCAAACAGCCATCAGCTCCTCACCCAGGCTGGCCAGGCATGCCAGCAGGTAGACATCCCCTGAGGGGTCCCAGACTGCGAGAGGGCACAGGCCGGGCTGAGGGATCCCCCGAGTGCACAAATTTTTGTGCACCGGGCCTCTAGTAATCTATATATCGAGATAAATATGCTAATTAACAAGGACACTGTAACTGGTCAAACGAACAGGAGGAGGTTGCGTGCACAGCATTGGGGCAGGGCTGCAGGGGCCTCCGCAGGCCTGTCCTGGGGGAGGGCCTGATCAGTAGCGGCATGGCTGCTTCAAGGACCGGAGAGGGAGTGGGCAGCACCGTGTTATTTTGAATGAATCCTGTGTTGGGCTTCTAGTAATAAATAACAGCAACAAAGTAATAAATATAGTAGCTATTGCTTAGTAGGTACTAGCAATAAACTAGTCCTAAAAGTGCCAGTTAATTTTTGTGTCTGTGATAAAATAGCATAACATAAAATTTAACATTTTAACCATTTTTAACTATACAGTTCGGTGGCATTACGTTCATACAATTAAGCTCAGTGGCAACCATATACACCACCATCCATCTCCATCCAGCACTTTATCTTCCCCAAATGAAACGCTGTAGCCAATCAATACTAACCCTGTGATATCTGTAAAATAAAAGGGTAATATGCTAATTAGACCATTTAACCCAAACATCCTTCTGGGCATCATTCTGGACAAAGCCAGGGCCAGAGCGAAGCCACCTGGGTCTCGGCTGCCTGCCAGCGGTGGCCAGAGTGAAGCAGCCCGGGTCCTGGGTGCCGTAGGAAAGCCAGTGCTGGCAGCCAGGGGAAGGAAGGCCTACTCTTGCACACATTTTCATGCATCGAGCCTCTAGTTGGGATATAATAATAAATAAATATTTGGTCTTAGTTCCATTCCTGCACAGAGATCCTAATTCTTGTAATTTTCTTAGTGACAGGGGTGAAAGCAGCATATTTTATTAATCATAGTCCCTTTCAGAAATATGGAGTTTATGCAAATTCAGTGAGGCCCTAGATAGGTAGGCCCTAGAAAACTTCAGGATGGGGGTATCTGCCAAAAGAACAATGTGACTAAAGGACTAGAACAATGTGACTAAAGGACTGCCCCATCCCCGACTTCCTCTCTGAAAACCAGGGCTAGAGTTTGAACCAATGGAGCAGAAGACCAATGGAAAACCAGGCAGAGCCTATTTTCCCATTTGGCTTCAGGAGACACAAATCATCTTAGTAGATTGCTTTGCTAGACACATTTGAAAGAATGGAAGAGCCACACCAACCAAGCACATCTCCCATAGCCTTTCATCAAAATGTCCTCTTCCCAAGATGTTCAACATTCCTCAATAAGCAGATTTCAGTTTCTTCTCTAAGTAGGGAATAGGCCTACTGGTCTCACTCAGAACAGTGGTGCTTTACTTCCCTGACAGGTGAACACAATTTTTAAGGCTGAAGCACATTTTCTTGACCATCCTGAAAGGACACTGTATGTGCCTTGCACCTTAGGTAACGTAGCTTTGTACATTACTCCAAAGAAACAATATCTGAAGTAGAGAACTCAATAGAAGATTGTTAGGTTACACTGACCACCTGTACTTTCTTCCATCATAGCTATGAAATTTGGGGGAAGAATTTAAAGTCCAATGTTTGGAGATCAAATTAAAAGGAAAGTTTAAGGATTTCTTCAGTAGCTATGGGCAACCTGACTGCATGCTGACACAGGCCTATAATTATTTTTAAAATGCTATGAGGACAACCTCATTATTGGAATCTTAAGAACTATTCTCTAGAGAAAAATGTTTCTTCCCCATTATTTGGACAAGTTTAGGCAAGAAAAGACCAAGTCTATGAACTCTGAAACTTCCCTATATAAACTCAGATCTGGACAAGGAACTGGGAATTTTGGAAGACACCCTGACTCTATACAATCTGAGAAGTACTGCTGGCTATCTACTAACTGAAGCATTTCCTTCTCTTCATCTTAGATAGGTCAACAACTTTTCTACTCAATTTATATCCTCTTTCCTACACCTCCAAAAAAATAAATGTTTTCATGTAACAGTAGGTAAGTATAACTAGCTTTTATAATTATTTTTTTCAACAAAAGAAAAATTTTAAGAATTTCTTAAATAGGTTGGGATTATGAGAATCCATTTTAACCTCTTGAAATAGATTCCTGGATTTTGTCCCTTTGGGGGCAAGTTCAAATCCTTGACTTGTGTCTTGACTCTGAGAATCTACTGAATAAATCAGTAGATTACTTAAGAGTAACAAAAAACTTTTCAAAATAGTAAGGACAGTCATTGAAGACCTAACAATTCTAGGAACTACAGCAGTATCTAGGAATCTCCTTAGCAGGATCCTTGTGCACAGTAAGATTGAGAACCACTGGGACCATGTTAAGGAAGTTTTGAAAATACGACATTGCCAAGTGTTGGGAGAGAATGTGAATCCACGGTGCCTCTGACACATTGCTGGTGGGAGTAAAACCTGATATAGCTACTTAGAGGAGCAGTTTGGCATTATCTGCTTAAGGCCACACAAACTCCATAACCTATCAACTCTACTCCGAGTTACAATCCCAAGAGAATGGGGGAGATGTACAAGAAAGACCACAGCAACACCTGGAATTTCAAGTAAACTTGACACAACCCAAAGGTCTGTTAGTGGGAGCAGATGGGAAATAAACTGGTATAGTCACAAAGACAGTGGAATATTATGTAGCAGTCAAAACAAGAACTGCAAAAGTATAGATGGATCTTGGCAGTTTATTGCTAAATAATATTAAGTGAAAAAAGCCTAAAAAGATTCAATAGAGCATGCTGTCATTTGCTATAAAAACTAAAAACAGTAATTTTAACATTTAAGAACTATAGATGTAAAAATAAATACATATATGAAACTAAAGAAATGAGAAATTTCAGATTTAGAATATGGGACTTCAGGTACTTCAGCAGGGAGAGAAAATTTTAAGATTTAGAAGTTCATGATCAAGAACCTAGACTTCATTTTGGTGGTGGGTTTGTAAGCAGGAGTATATATGAGAGCATCTATCTCCTGTCATCTGATTCCTTTAAAACACACCTTTTAATTTTTATTTCTGAAGATTACCAATGACGAGCCATTCCTGTTTGTTGGCCATTTATATTTTTTTAATAAACTGCCCTCTTGTTTATTTTGTCCACTTTTCTACTAGGATAGTCATTGGGAATTATGTAGTTGTTCCTTTTCTTTAAGTTCACTGAGTGACATTTTCTTTTCCCTAAAATGATCCTAACTGAGGCAGAGGGACATACTAGAATCCTTCTCGAAACTCTTTCCTGTGTGGGGATTCCATGACAAACTGCATTCCTTAGCTATAGAACAACCACAGCCTGCCAAGAACTGATGAAGAGCTCTTGGCCTGAGTGCACACAAACCTGCAGGTTAGGTGACTGGAGGTCAGAAGTCACCAGAGAGTGGTTGAAGTGATAGAGAGCAGCAGCAAACTCTTCATCTGATGAACCTTGGAGACAAATGGGAAAACCAATTTATTCAAGCAGCTACTTGACGCATCACACCGCCCTGCCAACAGCCAAACTCCCCTAGAAAAAGATGTCCTGTCTACTGACCCTTGAGTCCATCTTTGTCCACCTCCTTAATGATACTGGCCAGGGTGGCCATATGGTGTTCTGAAAGAGATACACTCAGATAGTTCCGGATAAAATTGTTCCGAGAGTTCAGCATGGAAGAGGTGATGAAGTTCAAAATGTTGGAAGCCAGACCTAAGAACTAAAAAGAACAACAACAAAAAGTTCGTATTAGGTTCTGAAGCCTAGAGCCCCTACAAATGCTGCATACAAATAGGAGGCAAAATATGCCCATGGGCCTCACGCTTACAATAAACACAATGAATTTAAAAATCAGATTTTAAATTCTTACATCAGGACTAAGTTTAATTATGATAGTCCTCTCCATGTAATTCTACCCATTACACAAACAGTATGCCAATTTACTATAACAGACTTCACAAAATATTGTATGAAGACAGGGATTTTCCAAATGGACTAACTCACTTCTTTCTCTGCTACGATCTATATTTGTCCAGTTCTAGGGTATTATTGATATATTCAATTCTGAGGCCTATATTATCATTATAGAATTCTTGGCTCTTTTCTTGTTCTATTAAAATTAAATTGAATTATTATATAAATGCTTTATGTCCAGAACCTTGACTAGACTAAGCTGTATGAAAGCAAAGATTATATCTGACTTGTTTGCTAATACCAAGCTTCAGAATAGGGGCCAACACAGAGTACATCATCTATAAACACTGGTTGGAAAAAGTGTTAGCAAGAACTTACTATGTACCAGACCTATGCTAAGGGCTCTTCACAACACCCTTACATGCAAGTACAATCACTCCATATGATGAAACCAAAAGTGAGGCAAGGAGAAGCTCAGATCCTTGCCCAAACCCACAGAGCCAGTAAGAGCCATATAACTGAAAATCACTTCTAACTCCAAAGACCATGTTACTAGCCCTCAATCACAGAAACACCACCAAGAGTATGTTACTTAATCAGCTAATTGATACAATTAAGTCCTAAGATAAAATACCTTTAAATATTACAATTACCCACCCTACAAAATGTCTTAGTTAAATTATCTTCTTGTCATGCCCTTTCTCCCCATTTTTCCTTCCCCTAAATCTCAGAAATCCACTCTTACCAACTCAGGATCTTTGCGACTGGCCAAAATGTTGCCCTTCTCACCAGGGGCCTGTTTGCTGGGGCTCTTCACTCTGGGAGAGCTCTCCAGCGGAGGGGGGGGAGGAGGAGGTGGAGGGGCCACTTTCTCCTTACTGGGGGAGATGGTCTCTTCAAACCACTGCCCCAAAATAGGCTCACTGTCATCATCTGAACAGAGAAAAAGAAAAACGACAAACATAATACATTTTTTTAATTTAAGATGTTAGTATATCATTTAGATACTTTGTAAAAAAAAAGTATTTAAGTCAAAAAGAACATGAGGATATCTTGATTGTGGTGGGAGTTACACAACTGCATAAATTTGTCAAAACGCACCTATGTTTTTACACCTGAAACTAATACAATACTGTACGTCAACTGTAACTGAAAATTTTAAAACATCTAAACGTATGCATAAAATGAGAGCACTTTATTTTATGTAAATTATACCTCAATAAAACTGATTTTTTCCCCTTTGTTACCAACTTATTTTTTTAAAGGAGCCCAAAAGAGGAAGAGAAACAATCTCATTTATTTTACTAGCAACAAAGCAAATATTTTCAAGAACAAATTTTTACTTGCCTATAAATTGTAAACCCCAAGAAGCATACTTTTCACAGTACTGTACATTGGTCCCTCAAGCTTGATTATAAAGAATCTGAGGTAGTTATCTTTTGCAATATTTCTCCAAACTGAGGTAGCAGGTGATGGTAATTTTGCCTTGTACTTCATGGCAACAGTCTCTCCCAAAGCTTCCCCAAGGCATACATCTATGACAACAGCCAAACCAAGCACCTCACAACCTTTTTGGTTCCGGTGGGAAAGCTCAGAGCAGAGTTTACAAAATGGGTTAACATGAAAAGCAATATGAACTGAGATGTATTTTGATTTCTGGAGGAAAAGGAATGAGAAGCAATCTGGGCTTTACTGACAGCAGTTTCTGCATTCCGTCTTTAACGGCTCAACTTGCTCTTAAATAACATGTCACCATTGAATACACATAAAATCAAGAAGCAGGCTAGGCAGCTGAAAGAAAATGGTGAACAGAAAACTAGAGGAACCACTGGGAAACTACCTGCTGCACTCCGTAGCTGACCTCCTGGGAGACAGAAACGAGAGACCCTACCTTGGCTGCTGTCCTCCTCTGTGCTGCTGAAGTCATCCTCATAGTAGGTGTTTGAGTCGGTAGAGGCACTGGCATCGCTGCTCATGGAGCCCTTCCTCTGACGCTGCAGGACACATGCCTAGGCAAACAGTGAGGTTTGTGTAACTGACAACCACAGAATTGGAGCCATCCTATTTCATCCCATTCACCACTTGGAAAGTTTTTTCTGTGTCTTACTTACTCTCCTTTCTAAATCCAAGGAGTAGCTTTCCCTAATAGCTCCCTTCATGACCCTCTGCTTTATAAAAGCACTCCAAAACCAGAAATACAGACAAGAATTGAAAAAGAAGTGTTTCCATAGTGTACTGCACGTTTTTGCTTCAGTATGCCAATTGTCACAAATCACCAACTAGCCAAATGTGTCACAGCGCTAAGAGCCAACAGCTGATTCAAATGTTTAGAATAATTTAAGAGTTCCTCTAATCTTTAAAACTGCTACCACAAATGTGGCGTTTGCAAAGGTCACGGTAAGAATGTAGTGAGTCTTACTCATTTTGAGAAGGTTATACTATATAAGATCTTGCAATTACCAATGACATGACCCACCCACCTTTCTGTAGGAAGTTGAGAGTAATGTCAACAGCAAGTTCGTCAATGGAACAGAGTCAATCAGCCGTTGAATTCTCTGTATGGAGGTGCTCTGAGCCATAATGCTTAGGACTGCAGGGGGACCGTCTGTCTCCCAGCCCTGAAGGTAAACATCACAAGATAATTAATGTTATGAGTCATCAAGAAATAACAACCTGATCTACTAGCTCCAACTAGCTTACCCAGTAGATCTAGCCATCGATAAACTGATTCCCTGAGTACAATCCGCTCACCTTGTGCAGAGCCTCCACTTGCAGGTCTTGAAAGAGGGATGTTAACAGCTTGACAGCATGGTTTGCCAAAATAACAGAGAGCACCCCAAATCCCTGATGCCTATGCGAAGCAAAAGGAAAACACAAATCTTAAGATTTAACTCACAATAAATTACAACCGTAAAAACAGTGGATCTTCTCATTTTTGGGGTCCTAGACCCCCCCCTTTCAGAATCTATGGACCTTTTCCCAGGGGAGAAAACAGCACACACACACACACACACACACACACACAATCTACATGTAATTTTAGAAGGGCACAGTCTCCCTGGAGGCCATCCACTGACTGCCTAAGGATCCATAGGCTTCAGGTTAAGAATTCTAGGACTAGAAGAAACTTCCAAACCCATGGAATTTGATTAATTTTTTTTTTAGATAGAAACATTAATTTTTAGAATTCCATTAATATATTTGCTCTGAGTGTGGACCAAATCTGCAACCTTGGCGTATCAGGATGACACTGTTAGGAACTGAGCTACCCAGCCACTGAGTCATGTGAAGATGCTGACATTTAAATGGTGTTTGAACTTCCTAAAAGTCATTCTTTTGAGAAGCGTTAAAAATTATCAACTTCTATAAAACTTTTCTTTATGTCTGAGTGATATGACAAAGTTTGCATATCCAATTTACAATGAACACATGTAAATCAGTAAGTAAAAAATGACAAACACCAAAGAGGAAAAATGGGGGCAAACGACATAGGCAGTTTACAAAAGAAACAAAAATGAGCAATAAGCCACAATCACATAGTAACCAAAGCTATACAAATAAGAGCAATAGAAGAACATCTTTCACTTCTGTTAGCAAACATGAGGACTAATGATAACCACCATCAAAGTGCACCTGGAAGAATGAGCATATGCACACATAGTGAAAATGCAAAGGAGAGAAACTTGGCAAAACATTGCAAATGTTTAAATAAGTGCGCCCTTTATCCTAACAATTACACTTGCAGGGATTTACTCCAAGGGGATCATTAAACAAGTTCACAAAGATTTGTGTTTTACAAGTTTTAATAGAATATTATTTATCAAAAAACAACTCAAGTGTTTAATAAGATAATTAGTTAACTATGGTGTATTTATATAGTGGAATACTATCAGCCATTAAAAACTTACATAGTTTGTTCACTGAAAAGATGTCAACAATATTTCATAACAGTGATCCAAGTCTTATAAAACATACTAGAGGCCCGATGCACAAAATTCATGCAAGAGTAGGCCTTCCTTCCCCCAACTGCCGGCACTGGCTTCCCTCTGGCACCCAGGACCTGGGCTTTTCTCACAGCCCTGGCTTCATCCGAAAGGATAGAAGGACATCCGGAAGGATGTCTGGTCTAATTAGCATATTATGCTTTTATTAGTATAGATATATGTATATAGAAAAATGTCTGATGTCTGTTAGAATGTTTATCAATTTGAGATTCCCCTCCCCCCTTTCTTATAGTTTATAACTTATAAAATCTACATGTACTCTTTTTAAATATCAAGAAACAACATCCATTTTTAAAATGTAACTGCTACTTCTAAGAATTTAGATTTTTTTTTGGCATTTCCCTTTACAATACCAAGAGTGAAGATAGACTCACAATCTAAACTAATAAAAGCGGAATAGTAAAATTAAGCGTTTCTCCGGGACGCCCAACAACCAATCAGAGCGGCTGTATACAAATTAACACAGCCAACATGGCGGCCGCCACTCACAGAGTAAACGGCAGCGTCCGTTGCAGCAGGAGCGAAAGTGAAACTGCCTGTGCGCTGGCTCCTTAGCCTTGACGGAAAGCAAAACACATTTGCAACATAATAACAATCATAGAATCCTTGGAGCTGAAGCCGGGCCTGAGTCTAAGAGTAACAACATTGTTTCATTATAGAAGCCGCGAGGTGAGGCAGAGAGGAGGCTTCGTTTACTAGGAGGCCTCACCTTAAAGGAACAGCATCAATTATAGAAGATAAACCCCAGGAAACCTGCATCCAGTCAGCCTTGCTGGGACGCTGGGTCAATGGGAGCTGTGGGCAGCCTTAAAGCCCCTCACCCAGCCTGGTCAGGCACGCCAGCAGGTGGACATCTCCAGAGGGGTCCCAGACTGCGAGAGGGCACAGGCCGGGCTGAGGGACCTCCCGAGTGCACACAGC
>PVJC01011853.1:0-25496 GCA_004026665.1 Murina feae | reverse complement strand
CTGTGGGCAGCCTTAAAGCCCCTCACCCAGCCTGGTCAGGCACGCCAGCAGGTGGACATCTCCAGAGGGGTCCCAGACTGCGAGAGGGCACAGGCCGGGCTGAGGGACCTCCCGAGTGCACACAGCGGCTGCAGGGCGGAACAGCGCAGGACCCAGGACCAGTGAGTGGGAAACAAGGCGGCAGGGTTGGAGGGCACTGGGAAGTGGGTAAGAGGCGGCAGGGGGTCGGCAGGCTGCTTGGTGGGCTTCCCAGGCCCTTTGCGGGGCATCGGGGAGCAGGTAAGAGGTGGCAGGGGGTCAGTGGCCTGCTTGGCAGCTGTCCAGGCCCTTGGAGGGGCATCAGGGAGCAGGAAAGAGGCAGCAGGGGGTCAGTGGCCTGCTTGGTGGGCTTCCCAGGCCCCTTGCAGAGCACCAGGAAATGGGAAAGCAAGGTGGTGGGCCGGGGAGCGGGAAAGAGGCGGCGGGGGGGGTCTCGGCCTGCTTGGCAACTGCCCAGGCCCTTTGTGGGGCACCGGGGAGCAGGAAAGCAAGGCTACAGGGGCCGGGGTCCTGCTTGGCAGCTCCCCAGACCCCTTGGTGGCACCGGGAAGTGGGAAAGGAAGGCAGCAGGGGACCGGTGAGTGGGAAAGAGTTGGCGGCCTGCTTGGCGGCTTCCCAGGTCCCTTCTGGAGATCAGGGAGCAGGAAAAGGCTGGCCTGACCACAAGGCAGGGTTTTCCCTGCTTTCGGGTGGCTGGAGGAAGATGGGCAGTAGGCAAGCTTGGGAGGCAGGAAGCACCCAGCCCTGGCCACAGCTCAAAAAAGAGAACAACATGCAGTGGAGGGCAAGAGTCTGAAAGATCAACATAGAGGGGGTGCCTGCTCCAAGCCTCCACGGTGTGCCTGGGGGCAGGTCCCCAGCAGGTAGACACACACAGGAGGACTGCTCCGAGCCTCAGATGCGGCTGGGGGCAGGTCCCCAGTGGCCACACACACACACACACACACACAAGCCACCTGTCAGACTGGGGCCATCATAGGACAGCCACTGAGGGGTCCCAGACTGTGAGAGGGCACAGGCCGGGCTGAGGGACTCCCTCCACCCCGAGTGCACAAATTTTTGTGCACCGGGCCCCTAGTATAAATATATTGGTATTGATTTCAGAGAGTGAGGGAGTGGGAAAAAGAGAAACACCTAATCTAGTAAAATAGTAATATGCAAATTAACCATCACTCCATTACACCTAAGCCATGCCCACCAGCCAAGCCATGCCCACCAGCCAATCAGAGCGGCGATATGCAAATTAACCCAGCCAAGCAGTCACAGAGCTAGAGCAAACAGGAGGCCAGTGATGGAGGAAACTGTCTGCCTAGGCCGGCTGTGGCCTCCGCTCAAGGCAACAAAGTTTCAATTATAGAAGCCACGGAGCTGAAGCAAACAAGAGGCTTCGTTGCCTGCCTAGGCAGGCTGTAGCCTCTGCTGAAGGCAACAAAGTTTCAATTACAGAAGATAAATAAACCCCAGAAACCTGCTTCCAGCCAGCCTAGCTGGGACCTTGAGTCAATGGGAGCTGTGGCCAGCCTGAAAACGGTCCTCAGCCCCTTACTCAGGCTGGCCAGGCATCCCAGTAGGGACCCGAACCCTGAAGAGGATGTGGCCAGCCTGAAAACGGCCCTCAGCCCCTACCCAGGCTGGCCAGGCACTCCCATGGGGTGAGGGTTCCCACTGGGGGATTTAGCCAGCCTGCAAACAGCCATCAGCCCCTCACCCAGGCTGGCTAGGCACACCAGCAGGTGAACATCCCCCGAGGGGTCCCAGACTGCGAGAGGGCACAGGCTGGGCTGAGGGGGGACCCCTCCCCCCGATTCCCGAGTGCACAAATTTTTGTGCACCGGGCCCCTAGTCAATGATAAAAATCATTCATCAGCTGCCTCCTGCATTCCCCCTCAGTCCCCTGCCAGGATTAAGCCAGCAACCTGAGCATGTTCCATGACAAGGCATCAAACCTTGACCTCCTGGTTCACAGATCAACACTCAAACACTGACCCACACCAGCTGGGTTCATGCCAAAAAATTCTGATGTTGTATCTTCACACTCAATATTCAAGCCATCAGCAAATCCCATCAGCTATACCTTCAAAACATATCCCAATATGACCTCTTCTCTGCCTTTACCACCACCACCAAGTCCCCTTCCTTTCTCATTTGAAGTAATGCATGAGCTTCCTAACTGTTGTCTCTTTCTTGTCTAATGACACTACAGTCTATTTTCCACACAGAAGCTGTATTATCAAAAAACTAATAAATCAGATCAGATCACTCTGTAGGTGTCAAAAACCTCTTACACCTACAGATTACACTTGGCCCTAGGTCAGCGGTTCTCAACCTGTGGGTCACGACCCCTTTGGGGGTTGCACAACGCTTTCACAGGGGTCGTTGCCTAAATACATCCTGCATACCAGATATTTACATTATGATTCATAACAGTAGCAACATTACAGTTATGAAATAGCAACGAAAATGATTTTATGGCTGGGGGTCACCACAACATGAGGAACTGTATTAACAGGTCTCGGCAGTAGGAAGGTTGAGAACCACTGCCCTAGGTGACTTGGCCCCTAGTTACCTCTCTGACCTAATTCTCTACTAATCTATCTCCTCAATTTCTTCACTCTAGCCATATTGAACTTGCTGAGCCTTAAAAATGCCAACACATACTTTTACCTCAAAACCTGTACAATGCTATGCCAAATATTTGCAATGCTCACTATGTCACTTCACTTATGTTCTCTGCACCTCATCTTTAGAGCTCTTTCCTGACCATCCTAACTAAAGTAACAGCCCATCACTCTACCACCTTGCTCTGCCTTATTTTCTTCACAACACTCATATATAATAGTCTATTATGAACTTTGAATATTTGTTCTCTGTCATTTCAGTTAGAAAATAAACTCTACCCTGGTTGGTTCACTCAGTGGTTAGAGCATCAGCCTGTGGAACAAACGGTCTCAAGTCCAACTGCTGGTCAAAGGCACATACCTGGGTCCCAGCTCAAGTCGGAACAGGTGCAAGGGGCAATCAATCGATATGTCTCACATTGATGTTTCTCTCTCTCGCCCCCCTCCTCCCCAACCCTCCCTTCCAACCTCTCTAAAAATCAATGGAAAAAATATTCTCTGGTGAGGATTAACAAAAACAAAAAGGAAGAAAATAAACTCCACAAAGGCAAGGACATTGCTTTGTGCTACAGCCTCAAGGCCTGAATAGAACCTACCTAGTACATTGTTGGGACAGAAGGAATAAATACAATCCAGAAATGCCTGGGCTTAGAAAACAAAACCTTAAACAGCACAAAAGCCATCTCTTCTTTTCTACCAAGCAGGGCTTAATGTCCAGATTTTTTCAAAACAGTAGCAAGTATTTCAGGAAGCAAGTCAGAGGACATGACAAAATCCTCGCTTTTATAGGTAAATATGCATGTTGAGTCATCACCTTCAAATCAACCAAGCCCATCATACAAAAGCATTTTTTTTCTGATTTGAGCCTCGAAAAAACCTTAAAATATATATTACATAGATATTTTCTCCTTACAGATGAGGAAACAAGATCAGAAAAAATGAGTCCACTGCCACCAAAATCATACAGCTATGATGTGGAGATAGCAGATTATGATCATTATCTTAGCTGTTAGATTCAAGTAGGTATGAAGGCAAATTTTTCTACTGGTGTGGAAATTAGAAGAGTTAAACTAGCCCCCATCAAGAGAAAATGTCAGGGAAACAAAACAAAACAAGGCAGGAGTGACACATACCCTTTTCCAGGCCCCAGTTTAGGAGAGCCCACACCCTCTTTGGTACGAGAAAGGATGTCTCTGACGCGGAGGGCAGCCAGTGGGTCTTTCTCTTTCCCCTTGTCAGCCAAGGCGGTAGGACTGAGGTTCAGTATGAGGAAAAGGCTGTTTAACAAGCACCAGGCGCCGAGCAGCTGGAAGTTCTGATAGTGCTGTTGAGAAAGGCACAAAAGGCCATTTTAAATAAATGAATAAATACTAATAAATAAGAAAAAGGCAGAAAAGAAAAATAATGAACATTGATATCTTATAGGCTACAAGACAGGAACGTATCTTAGACGCTACAAGAGTAGAATGTAGCAGAGGTGTGCTTCTTACCTCACCACCAGCCCGGCGAGAATTGCAGATTGCCTGTCCAATCATGTCATAGATTTCAAGCTGTCCAATATGAAAGACAGACAAAAATTTGCACAAGCTGACATATTCATCATACGTGCTAAATCCTGGCTCAATTAATTCAGCCTTGAGAGTTAAATATCCTCAAGTCACTTTCCAATGATACAACTCGTAACACCTCCCTTCACCTTCACAGGGCACTGGCTCTCTCAGCTCTCTGTCATCTGAGAGGTGTTCCCTCCGCCCATTCTAAAGCAACACACCCAGACTGCTTTCTAACACATGTATTCCTGCTGTACACTTACCGTTACTGGAAACCAGCTTTTGCATTTTATGTCTCCACTAAAAGTACACTGACATACAGTAAGCCCTCAGATAACATATGCTGACTGAATGACTCATCTTTTAAGGTCCACTGCCACCACAACATGGCAGTGTTTTCTATAGGGTCAACCAATCCGGCAAATAAACAAACTGAATGCCTAGGTCTTAGACCTAGAGTACTCCATGGCCTTTCCTCTACCAAGGAAGAAAGAAACTGGCCGTAGTCTATCATTTGAACAGTCAAGGCACCCGTATCCCCAGAGGGTGACTTACGCATTTCTGGACAATCGTAGCTGCATCACTCTCATAGTCGTCTTCTTTGGAGCTCGTGGACCCTGTCCGCACTTGCTGAGCACTGCCCACATGAAGGATGGCCATACAGGTGGCCACACTCACACCTGAAAAAAAAACATGCACAGATTCCAATCATGCATGGTCTGAAGAATCTACCAAAGCTGAAACAAAAAACCCACTTACAAGCAATTCAGTGATAGGATTACTGAAAGTAATTATTAGGGATCTGAGAATCCAGCTTCGTTGTGCAGAATAGACTGCAGGGTCATTAGACAAGAAGGAAGCAATCAGACTCCAAAGGTATTTACCTAAATGAGCGGAAAACTGTCATACATAAATTTATTGTATCTTTTACTCATAAAAACCTGCATACATAAATTTATTATATCTTTTACTCATAAACACCAAGAAATAGAAGCAATGAAGATGTCCTTCAGAGGGTGAATGAATAAACAAACTCTGGTACATATACAAAGAATATTATTCAGCAATAAAGAGATGAGCTATAAAGTCACGAAAAGACATGGAAGAAACTTAAATGCATATTCTAAGAAAAATAAAAGCCAATCTGAAAAGATTACATACTATATAATTCTAACTATATGACAATTTGAAAAAACCTAAGACAACAATAAAAACATCAGTGGTTACTAGAGGTTGGGAATGAGGATAGGGAAGAAGCAACACTATACTAGACGAAGTATGGGGAATTTTTAGGGCAATGAAACTATTCTGTATGAAACAATGATTATGGATACATAATATTATGCATTTGTAGCCCTAGCCAGTTTGGCTTAGTGGATAGAGTGTTGGCCTATGGATTGAAGGGTCCGAGGTTCGATTCTGGCCAAAGGCACATGCCTGGGTTGCGGGCTTGATCCCCAGTAGGAGGCATGCAGGAGGCAGCCAATCAATGATTCTTTCATCACCGATGTTTCTATCTATCTCTCCTTCTCCCTTCCTCTCTGAAATCAGTAAGAATATATTTTTTAAAATATCTGTATTTTGATGCATCCGTAAAAACACACATAGCTGTACAACACAAAAAGGGAACCCTAATCTAAATTATGAGCTTCCTTTAATAATAATAATATATCAATACTAGTGCCTCAATTATAATAAATGAATCCTATTGATGCAATGTTAATAAGGGAAAGTATGTGGGGAAGGGAAGGTATATGGAAACTGTACAATCTGCTCAATTTTTCTGTAAACTTAAAACTGCTTTAAAAATAGACTTTAGCCCTGACTGGTTTGGTTCAGTGGATAGAGCATTGGCCTGTGGACTGAAGGGTCCCAGGTTTGATTCTGGTCAAGGGCATGTACCTTGGTTGCAGGCACATCCCCAGTGGGAGGTATGCAGGAGGCAGCTGACCGATGCTTCTCTCTCATCGATTTTTCTAACTCTCTATTCCTCACCCTTCCTCTCTGTAAAAAATCAATAAAATATATTTTTAAAAAAATACTTTATTGCCCTGGCCGGTGTGGCTCAGTTAGTTGATCATCATCCTGTGCATCAAAATGTTGCTGGTTTGAATAACAGAGGGAACATGCCCAGGTTGTAGGCACAATCCCTGGTAGGAGGGTGCAAGAGGCAGCCAATCAATGTTTTGCTCTCACATTGATGTTCCTCTCTCTTTCTTCCTCTCTCTCCCCCCCTTACTTTCTCTCTAAAAATCAATTTTAAAAATCTTTTAAGAAAAAATAAAATCAGTTAATTTTAAAATACATTTTTAATGATTTTTATTATTTTTTTAAGATTCTGGGGGGAAAATTGCACATTCAGTTTTTCTGGAAGGCATCAAGGACAAATGTCTTTCTTTAACTCTAACCTCAAGTGATCACATTTCAACAGCAAACCAATCTGGGATCTTTCATCCAACTGGAATTTTTGAAGAATCTTCATCCTCACTGACTAAACACACTGAAACCATGTCACAGTCAAGAAATTCCCTGAAAATGAAATTAATAAACCCCAAGTTTAAAACTGCAAAGATCAGCAGTAGAGGACTAGCACATAAATACTGGAAGTGGCCTGAGATAGTGCATGATCCCATGCATCCTTAGCTTTCTGGTCCTCCTGCCGCTGCTCTAGCTCAGGCCATGAGTGTGTTCTTACCTGAATGACAGCAAACTCCCTCTAACAGATCGTCCTGCCTCTAATATTTGCCCTGCATACTATTGCTTGAATGTTCTTGCTAAAATATAGGTCAGATCACAGCACCTTTCAAAATCTTTAATGGTCTCTACTGTTTAGAGGATGTGGTCCAAATTACTTAGACTGCATTCCTAAGCCCTCTGGGATTGAGGCCTACTTTCTTGGCAGCTGTAACATTCACTAATCAACACACACACACACACACACACACACACACACACACACACACACACACACACACCAGTATGTTCCCCAAGATCTAGCATACTTTTGGCCCTGTTTTTACCTCTTCCTGGGGATAGCCAAGCTAAAATCCTGCCTGCTCTACAAAATGCATCAACAGAACTTAATTCCTTCATGACTACTGTCTTCCTTAGTGGAAGTGCATTTAACGATAAATTCTTATTTGCACAGGGATGTTCAAAATAAGCTGTTCAAAGAATGTAGGAAGGTGACCAACTTCAGTAATTTCTTGGTGCCCACAAAGTCAGATTTCCTAGGCTGTTCAAATCCTCACTTACAGAACCAAGTAAACATCAGAAACTGTTATACCTTCCAAGACATTCCAGTATTGATAGTTAAAAAGTTATGGTAACAGTAACTTAAAAGAGAGTGTTAAACACCAGCTGTCAGGCCCCACTCCCAAGGCAGTGTGATCAAGAGGAAGGGGATTTTGTGGAAGCATGAAGAATAACATTCATCATATTTACCAACAGAAGCAGATACCACCTGCCTTCCTCAAATCTGCTCCCACAGCAACACTCAATCCTCCCTTTTTTGGGTGTCCCTGATATACTATGCTTCTCTTACTGTCTTTCACATCTCCTATTTTATATTATGCTATGTGGTTCTATGTGCTCTCCAGTTTTGGGTATAAGTTCCTTGAGGTCAGGGATTATAGATTACTTACCTCAATATCCCAATAGCACTAGCATTTTGCTTTTCATACAGTAGACATTATCTGCACACACTATAAAACCAAATATGCACATAACACAATGCTAGCTGTTAGGCAATAGGACCAACTACAAGATTCCTATTGAGACTCCATTTCACCTAGAAAGGATATTAGATAATCCTTGGGAGATGGAAGGAAGCAAAGGTAAAGGGGGAGTGTGTACTTAGATCTCATGGTTTCTGGAAAGTATACCTGTTTGACTAAGAAAGTGAGATCAGACATAACTTCTCACCTGCATATAGACAACTTAGGCTGAGGACTGTCACATCTTGCAGACGAGAAGGATTGAGAGGTTCCAACACAGGCAGAGAAAGGGTGTCCAATGCCATGGTTACATCAATCACCAGTGAATGAAAACTGGAACGTAATGGAAAAAATGAACAGAAGTGTCTCTCTGAGTACTTGCTTCTATAATCTGAAAGCAGGCATGCCATAAAAACCACCCAGTTTCTCTCCTTTTAAGAACAGCATTCAACTGTAAAGTACATGTCCCCTGGAGTACCTTACCCATTACGGACAGCAGTGGCATCTGCTACGGTCGCAGGCATGATAAAGAAGGAATTTGCCAGCACAGCGTCTTGAAACCGGTTGATGTAGCGTAGGAAATATGGCAGGTTCAGACAGACACGCAGTAGTTTCTCTGAGCCACCTGAATTAATGAAAAGGCTCGACCTTACCATCAAGTTTCTGTCTGCTGTTTGATTATTTTCCACTCGAGGAATATTTGAAAGCAGAGAAACCAGTAGAGGAACCAGTTAAGTATCTTACCAAGCTCTTGAAGGCTAGCCACATTCTGAGCTATGAACACGTTCTTGGTTTTGATTGCAGAGGCTTGATCTGCGGATGACTGCTCATCATTTTCCCCTTCCACCTGCAGAGAAACCAAGGATGAGAAAAGCCTATCCAAGAAACAATCATCTGTTGACTGTTGCTCTGGAGTTCAGAACCGAACCAACTGTCCAAACTAAGTGGCAACTTCATGGACACTGTTTGGACTCCCAGTTAATAAGAGATTCTTCTCTAACGTTGGGGAAAATACAAGTTATTTTCCAAAAAGAAGGGGAATATATAGCTTCAATATATTTTATATATCCTACAACTACTATAGAGTGATGCCCTTTACAGGAAACAAGCTTTACATTTGTTTATTCACATTGAGAAATGTTAGAAAATGGTCACGAAAATAATAACTGTGGACAGGGAAGTTGGGTGAGTTTTACTTTTGGTTTTGTTTTGTTTGTTGTTGTTAATCCTCACCCGAGGATACTTTTTCCACTGATTTTTAAAGAGAGGGGAAGGGAGAAAGAAACATCAATATGAGAGGCACATCGACTGGTTGCCTCCTGCACGTGCCCAGACCAGAGCTAGGGATTGAACCTGCAACCCAGGCACTTCGGGGTGGGTAGATGCTCTAACCATTTAGCACACTGGCCAGGCCTTACTTTTCTTGATTTGTATTCTTCAATTTTTTTCTACCACAGGCATATACATCACTTTATATCAGAAATATGAAATGTGTTTGTTACTTCCTTTTCTAGTATTATCGTCTTAATAAGGATATTTGACTGAAGTAACTCACCGGAGTCTGTGGGCCTATGGGCGGTGATGCTATGGTTCTAGGGTTGAAAACTGATGTCAGCTGGTTCAAAAAATTCATCTGTACCTCCTTCTGCCTCAGCTCTGGGCTTACTGGTGAGGCCAGCTCTTTCTGATCTTCCACTGTGAAATACAAAAGCAAAAATAGAGATGAGGAAAGTGCCCTTAGAAAGCAAAACAGGAAAAAGCAGGCCAGGGAAGTGGCCAAGTTACCAGGCCTGGCAAAGGAGCACTCACCATCGGAGAGTGTCTTCACTGTTTGTGGCAGCTTGGCAGATTTCATCATCGCTGTAAATGTGATAATTTCAGTTCTGTCCAGTCGGCTACAGCCAGTGCAAAGGCCCTTGATGAGGAGAATCAAGTGTTTCTGAAAAGAAAACAAATTCCAATATGTCTTTTAGGAGATCCTACACTTTTGAGACTTCTAGCTGGCATGGGACCAAATTTACATTCCTACCAAGAACTGCAATCTTAGGTAAAAACACTAAAGCAGAGATCACAAGTTAGTGGCCCTCTGACCATATCCGGTTTGCAGGTTTGTCCTATATTTCTCACAATGTTATTGGTTTTTAATTTGAAGTTTATACTAACTTTTTAAATATGGAAGGTTTAATGTACAAATCCAGATTTCTTATCTCTCTCAATAATTCACAAGATATAGTGATGAACCTCTGAGTCTACGTTACTACATGACGACAGTGAGCTGGAGCCGAACAGTGATTGGGCCTTTTACAGCTGGGTCATGCACCCATCTCGACTAGCACACTTTACTCATTTTATGTTACTTGCCTGGCCCTGCAGACACTTAACTGGAATCCTTGAAAAAGCTTCTGCAGCCCTTTTACCACAGATTAGAATACCACAGCCCCAGTTCAGCCCACTGCCTATTTTTGTAAATAAAGTTCACTGGACCACAGTAATGCTCATGCATTTACTAACTGTCTGTGTCTGCCTTCACATCACAAAGGCAGTGCTTGGAAAGGCAAAGACTAGTTGCAACAAGGATTGGATGGTCAACAAATTATTTACTATCTGGCCTATTACAGAAAAAGTTTATCAACTCCTGCTCTATGCCACCCCTTCTCCATCATTCCACTAGTCATTCACAATCCTACCTCAGAATAAGAGCCAGAATGGGCCCATCACTCTCACCTGGGACACAGCACAAGCCTCATCTGGATTCTCCAGGCGTAGGAGAGAAAACTCAATCAGGACTTTACAGGCTGCTGCCACCGACTGAAGTTGGTTCCGGGGAACTGAGAAAGTAATAAGCTTTACTTAACCTCAAACTTCTGCAACTCACTTCAGCCTCACAGTCAATATATCAAAGAAAACATGTATTGAGCTCCATATAGCCAACATTTCCAATATTACCATGATAATAACTGTTCAGAACCAACAACCCAAGGGAGCACAAAAGCATCTTGGCACTGAAAACCATCAACTGCTTACAAATCAACTTACCTTATATTTACTAGAAATAAAGATAATTATAATAAGAAATACATCGTTGTAAGCACCAAGAACTGCAAGTATATTAACTCAGTCCTTAAACCAATTCTCTGAGGTTGGTATTATTGTTATCCGTTCTCCCTCCTTTTTTTTTTTTTTTAACAGATAACCATGGAGAGGTTAAATGACTTGCCCACAGTCTTACAGTCAGAATCAAATCCAGGAAGTCTGGCTCTAGAGTTCACGCCCTCAGCCACAAGACTATATACTACCTCTTTTTCCCCATATATTCTAAGTGCATTTTTGCAAGGCGCTCCCTACACAAAGTTCCTGCAAGTGAAAAGTAATTTTTTCACCAGTAGTCAGTGCTATAATAAACAACAGTGGACACTGAAAGATTACTCAGCAACCCTGGAGCTTCCTTTCATTTTACTTGCTTAGAATCTAAGTAAACATATCATTACAATTTCTCAGAACTACGTGAGTTAGAATTTTTATTAAAAATATGAAAATGCAAAAATCCAGAAACAGTGGAAAGTAAGATCTTGGTCGCTTCTTGAGTAGAAAAATTTAAAAGATAGAGACTTGAAGTAGAAATCTTTCATATACCAGAGGACACAAAAGGAGAATTCTCTTTCTCACTAAAACCAAGCAAGAAATGGAGCCTTAGGGGCTGCTAACCCCAGGTTGAGACCCACCTATCCCCTAACCACCCCAGAAATTAACACACTAGTAAGTGCATTTATGAAATCAATAAAATGCTTCTGATTATGAAGGTAAAGAAGGTTAACTTAATGGGATCTGAAACAGGTATCCAAAGGCAGTAGCTCTTAAATCCCTCTTGATTGGCCTACGTAAAGAACTTACAAAGCCTCATCACACTGACAGTTGCGAGGTTTACTTAACCTCAAACTTCTGTAACTCACTTCAGCCTCCCAGTCAATATATCAAACACATGTATTGAATGAACTCTTGGATGAACAGGTCAAAAGTGCTAAAATACAGACTTTATTAAAACCTGTTCAGGCACCCTCCCAGGAGGATACACAACCCCCTACTCACAAGCCCTCAGGAGAGAGTGACAAGAGCGGAATACTTACTGAGGCTGCAAACTGTTGTAATATAGTGTGTAGAAAGTGCAACAAAAGATGAGTAGAATGGCTCGTACTGCTTCTCATGGTGCAGGATTTCTGATTCACTGCAAAGAAAATAAGTTGGCCAAGATTTATTTAGTGTTTACCATATGCCAGATACCCTATCCATTCACTTACAGTATTATCTTACTTAATTCTTACAGCAGCCCTACTTAGATGTTATCATCCCTACATTCAAGGCTATGAATGTGAAGCTTAGAGAATTAAAATTACCTGTTCAAGGTATCTGGTTTAGTGAATGGCAAAGGCTAAAGGAAATTCAAGGGAAAACATAACAGGATACCATTTTGTCCTATATTACTGATTGGCAAAGACTAAAATCTAGTAATATCGTGTACTTGCCAAAAGGGGTAAACCAAAGCCCTTAAAATACTGTTAATGGGAATACAGATTACAGTGATCCCTTCTGAAGACCAAGCAAGGCTAGTCTATATGCAATAACTTTATAAACAATCAGTAACTCAAGGTAAGAAATAATCTAATTATTGCCCAAATCTAAAATTCACTAGGTACCAGAGTTCTCCTTGACCCCACTCCTTTTCTGGTAGAATACAGCTAGATCACAACAAATTCGGTGATTTTTTTTTTTTTTAATCCTCAGCTGAGGATATGCTTTTTACTGATTTTGACAGAAAGAAACATCTATGTGTGAGAGAAATATCGACTGGTTACCTCCTGTACGTGCCTCAAACAGGGATCGAACCCACAACCTGGGTATGTGCCCTGCCCAGGAATTGAACCCACAATCCTTTGGTGTATGAATGATGTTCCAAGCAACTAAGCCCCCTGGCGAGGGCACTGATTCGGTGATTTTTAATCACATCCCTGATTAAATTTGGCTGAAGAAATGCCCTCTTCGGTGAAAGTCTGGAGCCCACCTAGGTCTAAAGGCTGGATACACTTATGTCATTCTCTCTTTCAAATCAGATGCTACTCCACAATCCATGAAACAAGTAGGCAAAGAAAAGACTAAACTGTATTTTATTAACAAGCAGAGCAATGTGGTTACATAGTTTCCTCAATGAGTTAATTTTCTAACCACAAGTATCAGCCTAGGAAGGGAAATGTAAACAGTTAGGATTCTACCCACATGCCAAAGCAACACAGAAGCCAAAAAGCAGAGCTCAAGATTCAGAAGGTGCCAATGTGAATGATGGATGATCTCAAATAGCACTTAAGAGTCTGGCATTGCAAACATTTTGCTATTTGGGGACTTATCATGGATAAATGGGTACTTATCAAAGATCAGCAACTTATATTGTAACAATTCCTTCACCAAGAAAAAATATTTATGGAACACACGCTGTACAAGGACCTTCCTGCCCACCAACATCATTTCTCCTTATTTTTCAGGTTAACAAAAAGGAGGAAACAAAAACCTTTAAACCAAGTAGCACTCAAAGTTCCTAGTGACCATCACATTCATAAGGGACATGCCACATTCAGCAGAAAACTCCCTACTAAATCCCCGTACTTCTACATTTCCTTAGCTGTGCCTTCACTTCCATCCTCATGCTTTCTTATTCATTGTTCTAAAGTTTTTCCACCCCATAATTTGGTGTATTTTACTGAGTTGTTTACCTTCTCTGCTTTATTTCAAAACTTCAGAATTGCTACCCCATGTTTTCTGTTGAATAGGTTTATAAAAACTAAACCAAAAACAAAACTGGCCACCCAAAGGATGAACTTATTCTATTTTCTTTCCCAGTCAATGAAAAAAATGCAAAATATATGAATACACTCATTTAATTACCTGGTTCAATGTTGCCCCAATATGATTTAACAAACTTTATATTCCTGCCCTAGAAAACAGAATTGTCTTCTTCCAATAAAGAAACAAGAATGCACTTTGGACCCCCTAGCAGTGAGTGAGAAGACACCTGATTGGCAGTGTTCTCTTATATCTGTCAAGGGCTAAGCAGATATGCAGTCCTTAGTTCATCCTGCCTAATGCCTGTGTTGGTGGCCAGAGCTGTTTCATGCCTGGAGCACTTTATTTTTTAAAAATCTAATCTAATCTAATAAAATAGTAATATGCAAATTAACCCTCACTCCATTACATTTAAGCCACGCCCACAAGCCCATCAGAGCAGCTGTATGCAAATTAACCCAGCCAAGATGGCGGCCAGCAGCCACGGACCTAGAGCAAACAGGAGGCCAGCAATGGAGGAAACTGCCTGCTAGGCCCGCTGTTCCCTCCGTTTCAGGCAACAAAGTTTCAATTATAGAAGATAAATAAACTCCAGAAACCTGATTCCAGCCAGCCTCACTGGGACCTTGGGTCAATGGAAGCTGTGGCCAGCCTGCAAACAGCCCTCATGCCCTCACCCAGGCTGGCCACACCCCTTTGGGGTGAGGGTTCCCACTGGGGCGCTGTGGCCAGCCTGCAAACAGCCATCAGCCCCTCACCCAGGCTGGCCAGGCACGCCAGCAGGTGGACATCCCCTGAGGGGTCCCAGACTGCAAGAGGGCACAGGCCCGGCTGAGGGACTCCCCCACCCAAGTGCACAAATTTTTGTGCACCGGGCCCCTCGTAAATCAGTAAAAAAAAATGTACTTTGGGGAAAGATGGACACTAGCATAGGAGGGGGAAAATGGAGCAGTCTTGAGCTCCACTTATAATTTGCTTAGGGCAAATTAAGGATAAACCTGGGGAAACTAGTTTCAAACCCTTGAAGGAGGGAACCACTTAACTTTAAAGAAACAAGTATATATGAGTCACCTAATAAAGATGTGCTGCCACACTTCCTGACCCCATCCACATTCCCCAAGAATCTGATGGATATCAGGGAATGGAAAGAAATGGGGGGAAAGTGGAATAAAGGACAAGAACTTAGGTAGGAAGGGAAGGATGAAGAAATTGAAGACAGATATTAACACAGAGGGAGAAAAATAAAGAGACTTTACACTCCTTTCCTCTGGGCCATCAGGGTATCTTCCTCAATCATCTGATCCGCTTCTTCTAACTTTGCAACAGCACCACTGAAACACTGCTGAAAGATGGGGTGTTCAGATTCCACACAAAATAAATGTGATGCGGAGTACAAAGGGGAACAGTAGCTAAGCAGCCAGGTTAGGGAAATCCGCTTCAACATGTAATAAAAAGAACTGGAAGGGTCTGGATATGTCTAGCTTTTTTTAGGAAGAGGTAGAAATCCGAGAGGGCAAAATAAAAAATGAAGGACTCACCTCCCTTCTCCCCGCTTAGATTACATACTTTTCCAATCTTTTGGGGCAACTGTGAAAACTCTATAGACCCAGACCCCTTTTACCTCATCAGAATCATAAATTCCAAGTATAGAATTCGGTTGTTTCCTTGTTTCATGATACAATCATGAAATAAGCATAATGAATCCATTAATGAATTATATTTTTAAATAGTGTATGTTTACTGAACATCAGCTGTGTGCCCCAGCGTATTTAATACATATTAACCAAAGAACTGAAAGCTTTCAGATATGTCCCTCTCATTCTTGACAAACTAGGGTGAATGTGACACTAAGACAGGGAAACATTAACTAGTGCCAGAAGTAATCTCACAGTGATACTCTATCAGATGGTGGTGGGCTTTTCTTCTATAGTCAATCACAAACGTATGTCCTATAGCTTGTAAATGCAAAAGAGCATGGCATTAGCATCCCTTTCTCCCTTTCAAGATCTTTAGGAAATGGCCCTAGCTGGTTTGGCTCAGTGGATAGAGCGTCAGCCTGCAGACTGAAGGATCCTGGGTTAGATTCTGGTCAAGGGCACATGTCTGGGTTAAAGACTCAATCCCCAGTAGGGGGCATGCAGGAAGCAGCTGATCAATGATTCTCTCTCATCATTGATCGATCTCTCTCTCTCTCTCTCTCTCTCTCTCTCTCCCTCCCTCCCTCTCTCTCCCCCTCCGAAATCAATAAAAATATATATTAAAAAGATTTTTAGGAAATAACTCTGCATTAACTAATGAGGCTGTCGCAACAGCTTCTGCCTTCCCAAGTAGGTTTCTCTGCCTTAAATTTTATCAAATAACTGGGAGGCAGAGACTCAAAGAGGCTTATCACTAGGCAGGCCAGGATAGACTAGGAAGGACTGGCTCAGAGGAAAGGCAATTTCTTTTTGTAATCGACAAAGAGTCCATCAAATTGTTCAGAGACAGCCATGCTCACCACCATATCTTGCACAAAGTTAAGAAAGGAAATTTTCTTATAATACCTTAAAACATAAGGCTATATTCAGCAATTATATTAATTCCACGTATAACATGTGCTCCATTAAGCTAGTTCTAGCTCTATTTCTGGTCTGGAAAAGTAATGATGTTTAAAAGACTTTCAGTCTTTACTACTAAGAAGACCTGCTAACAACAGACAGTAGAAATAAAAACAACTCCCCTTTCTGCGGGAATGGGTGTAAGCTAGAAGGGGTCAAGGGGGGGAAAGGGGGATATCTGTAATACTTTCAACCATAAAGATTTCAAAAATAACTCCCCTTTACGTAAGCTCAGATTACCTTTTTCTTTTAAAAAATCCAACGACACTTTCGAAAGTACCTTCCCAGTTTATTCATGCTGATCCATTCCTCCTTTTTTTCCTTAGTTTGGTTACCAAGCCAAATGTAACAGGGTCTGACCAAGGAATTTTTTTTTAACTACCTTTTCTTCTAATCCAAAGGTCAATCCCAACTATAAAAGTATGAAAGGACAGGGACAGAAAGCAGAATAGTAGGGTACTGAGCAGACTTCTTAAGACATTTGTCATCATCCCCAACAGTCAAAAAAGGAGGAATTCAATGGGTTAATAGGCTGCCGGATAGAAAGTAAGAGCTGGCACAATGGAACCAGGACATCAGAAAGGGAAACAGAAAGTAACAGACTGCAACAGAAAAACAGAAGATCCTGGGCGCAAGGAAGAAAAGCACAGCAGGCAGACTAGGAAAAGACACAGGAGCTGCAGGTGAAAGCGCAACCACAGAAGTAAAGCAGCAGCTGGGCCCCTGAAGCAAGCCCACCACTAGCTCCACTCTGGTCCTATCCTCAGTGGCCACAACTTGATATGCAAGAAATACTTCCATCATTCTGACACTCTCATTTCATTTTTTTGAAAGGCAAATGAAACTTGAGAAACACAATACTGACAGCACAGTACTAATTTTTGTGTTCCAAAACAGGGGTTGGCAAACTATGGTCTACACGCCAAATCCAGCCAATAGCCTGTTTATACAGTACACATTTAAGCATGGTTTTTGTGGTCCTAGCCAGTTTAGCTCAATGGATAGAGCATCAGCCTGCGGACTGAAGGGTCCCAGGTTCAATTCCGCTCAAGGACATATGCCACGTTGCTAGATCCCCAGTAGGGGACATGCAGGAGGCAGCTGATCAATGATTCTCTCATCATTGATGTTTTTCTCTCTCTCCCTCTTCCTTCCTCTGTGAAATCAATAATATACATCCTATCCTATACAATAAAAGCCTAGGAGGTGTCACGCCCTTGTGCAATGCCCTTTCGCCGTGTTGTCACAAGATGGCCGCCACAAGATAGTTGCACAGTGGAGGCAGGGCCTGGTGACCGCTCTGCGTGGTGAGGCCCAGGAGTTCTGTGGCTCTGTGCCGCGCAGAGAAGGCCTGTGCCAGCATCTCTGCCATCTCACAGGGAGTTGGCGGATCCCAGTGAATGAGGCAGGTCGTGGCAGAGGAGGGCAGTTTTGGGTGATCAGGCCAACGGGGGAGGGCCATCAGGCCAGCAGGGGAGGGCAGTTGGGGGCTACCAGACTGGTAGGCAAAAGCGGTTAGGGGCAATCAGGCGATTAGAGACAGGTAAGCAGGCGAGCAGTTAGGAACCAGGGGTCCCAGATTGTGAGAGGTATGTCCAACAACCGGTTTAGGCACCTAAACCGGCAGTCGGACATCCCCCAAGGGGTCCCATATTGGAGAGGGTGCAGGCCAGGTTGAGGGACACCCCTCCCCACACTCACCCCCCATGTATGAATTTTGTGCAACAGGCCTCTAGTATCCTATATAATAAGAAACATTCAAATTAACCGTCCCTTGGCCACAAAGATGGCTGCACCCACAGCTGAGGCCGAGTTCCCATAATGAGCCTTAAGGAGGAGTCAGCAGGGACTTGAGGCCATTCCCCCCGGCCCCCCAGTGCTGGGCCAGGGGACCTCAGACCGCGTCCCCCACCCTGGCACCAGGCCAGAGGACCTGAAGTCATGCCCCCCACCCCAGCAACAGGCCAGGGGATCCTCAGGCCGCACCTTGCCCCCTCCCCCCGCCCCCGTGCCAGGCTAGGGGACGGCAGACCACTTCCCCTGCCCAGTGGGGCTTGGCGGAAGACCTCAGGCTGTGCCCCCTGTCCCAGCCTGAGCTGGGGGGCCTGAGTCTGCGCCATCCACCTGGTGGGTCTTGACAAGGGTGAGACCGGCTGGGTCTGCATCTAGCCCAATGAAGGGGGGCCGGCTGGGTCTGGGTCTCACATGACTTTGAGGCACACGTGGGTGGGTGGGGACTTGACTCTGGGTCCCATGGTAACCCCAGACTCTGACAGGAGGAAGATTTTCATATATATTTTACTAATTTTCTTTCATCTATGACAATAGCAATATTAAAATATTTCCTCTAATTAATCCCCTTCTAATGTGCACGAATTTCGTGCACCGGGCCATATGTGTGTGTGTGTGTGTGTGTGTGTGTGTGTGTGTGTGTATAAATAAAAGGAATGGTTTTTGTGGAATCTAATGAGCAAAATAAACTAACAAAAAAATAGAAACAGACTAATAAATATAGAGAACAGATTAACAGCTGTCAGAGGGGAGGTGGTATGGGGAGCTGGGTGAAAAAGATGAAGGGATTAAGCAAAAAACAATAACAAAACTCACAGATACAGACAATAGTGTGGTAATTACCAGAGGGAAAGAGAGGTGAGGGGAAATAGAAGAGGGTAAAAAAGGAATAAATAATGATGGAGACTTGACTTTGGTAGTGAACACACACTACAGTATACAGATGATGTCTTATAGAATTGTACACTTGATGCCGACTGGTTTGGCTCAGTGGATAGAGCATCGGCCTGCGGACTGAAAGGTCCCAGGTTCGATTCCAGCCAAGGGCATGTACCTTGGCTGTGGGCACATCTCCAGTAGGGGGTGTGCAGGAGGCAGCTGATCAATGTTTTCTCTCTAATCGATGTTTCTAACTCTCTATTCCTTTCCCTTCCTCTCTGTAAAAAATCAATAAAATATATTTTTTTAAAAAGAATTGTACACTTGAAATCTATGTAACTTTATTAATCAATGTCACCCTAATAAGCTCAATCAAAAATTTTTTTAAAGCATGGTTTGACATTAATGGCTGAAAAAAGTCAAAAGAATAACATTTTATAACATGAAATTCACACTGTGGTGTCCACAAGATTTGGGAACACCGCTACGCCTGCCCATTAAGGGGCCAAGTTGACTAGTCTATAAGGAGACTATATGGCTTGCAAAGGTCTGACTCCTTACAGAAAAAGTGTGCCAATCTCTGCTCTGCACCAAAATTAACACTGAATATGTTTAGTTGTTTTTAACTACAAGAACTTGTAAGCCAAGTTTCTTTTGGAAAATTTTCTTAAGATCACATTCTTCTCATAAAGTCTGAAGAGGACACATATGCTTTCAAAGTTAACTGAACCACAAAAATCACAACAAAGGCCCTAGCTGGTTTGGCTCACTGGATAGAGCGTCGGCCTGTGGACTCAAGGGTCCCAGGTTCGATTCCGGTCAAGGGCATGTACCTTGGTTGTGGGCACATCCCCAGTAGGGAGTGTGCAGGAGGCAGCTGATCCGATGTTTCTCTCTTATCGATGTTTCTAACTATCCCTCTCCCTTCCTCTCTGTAAAAAATCAATAAAATATATATATTTTTAAAAAATCACAACAAAGACTTTGAGGCTCTTGCCTTCCAATAAATGTTTGTTACTAAAAGCTATCAGTTTGGACCTCTTTTCTAAACCATGAAGAGAGGTCTTATGAGTGTCCACAAACTCAGGCATCTCTGCTCATCTCAGCTAACATAGAATGTAGGAGGGGCCACCATTACTTATGTGGTAAAACTCAAACCCAGTTTGACGCATTTGGTTTTGGCTCCTTCTACAGGTTGGAGAAAGTTGTTTAACTATTATTATAGTTTTAAAAGGCATGGGCCCATCCCTGACCATGTGGTTAGAGCCATCCACTCAAGGACTGAAGGGTCTTGGGTTCGATTCCTGGTCAAGGGCACTTAGCTAGTTTGCAGGTTTGTTTGTTGGATCCCTGGTCAGGTCCAGATAGGTGTGTGTGTGGGAGGCAACCAATGGATGTGTCTCTCACATCAATTTTTTCTCTCTCCCTCTCCTCTCTCTTCCACTCTCTCTAAAACAAATCAATGGAAAATAATAATAATAATAAAAGGCATGGGCCCAGAATAGCAGATAGGGAGAGTATCAACAAATGACTTACAACCTACTCAGCTCACTTCCCCAAAGACATCAAAGCAAATGTTCTTTAAAAAGTGTAACATTGTCCATTTTAAGTATCGTGACTGACCAGTGTAATTCAGAAAAAAAAAAAAAAAATACCACTAATCCGAATGTTTCAGAGTTAAAAAGTGGCTACATCACTTCAGAGCAGTATTTTTGATACTTGTTGACATCTCCAGAACATTTCTGGCTTAGTAACTATATAGAAAGATCCATCTGTAAAAGTTAACTGCGACCAAAACTGTTACCAAACCCAACTACTATTTCATTATAACTTAAAAATAAAAAAAACTGCATCCAAAGCAACATAAAAACCTAACAATGAGCATCCTAATAAAAGATTTCAAATCATGGCCTTTCCTTTAGTAATAAATAGCGATCTCTAACCTTCCGGGTAACAATTACATATACTCTTATTGGCATGAAGGAGCTAAAATGACCCAGTTAGCGAGCTGCTGAAGGGAGGGTTGGCCAGAAAAATGCAAAGGAGGCTGGCCCTCCAGGCCCGTCCGCCACGGCGCTGGTGGGACGGGGCTCCGAGCACGGCGAGTCCGGCTCAGGCCAGCGCCGCCGTCCCGTGAGCACGACCCGCGCCGTCTCAGCATCGCTGTGCGAGAGGGCCGAGCCGTCCCCGGGGTCCCACCTGGAAAGGAGCCTGAGAGGCTACGTTACCGAGAGGGAAGGGGAGAGAGCACAGTCTTCTTCGGGGAGATGACCTCTCGGACTCACACACGGAAATGCTCTCGACCCGAGACCGTTACGGCGGACACACACAGTAAGGGCAGCCCTCGGCGAAAGCCACCCACGGTCACCACTGGCCTCGGTCGCAGAAACAGCACGTGCCCCGGTGGCTACAGCCCCCCAGGGAGACCGTTACCAAATTGTGCGGCGGGCCCCGGGCTGAAACCTCGGGCTCCGCTGGGGCCCAGGCGAGGGGCCCGAGTGCCGGCGAGAAATGCAAACTCATCAGCGCGCTGACCTCGGCGCAGGGGGGGCAGCCCGGGGGACATTCCCCTCCGGGCCAGGTGCATCGCGGGGTCCCTCACTCACGCCCCGGCGCGACCGCTCCACTCCCTCCCGAGAGGCCGCCCTCCGAAGTCTGGCTCGGGAGGGAAACTGAGGCACAGGTGGTTTTCACAGGCTGGTAGGAGGAACCCCGGGCAAGCCCCACGTCTACCGCGGCCGCGGAGCCCCGAAGCCGCGGCTGGGGCGGAGGTCCCCGCGAGGCAGCAGGCGGCCCGGGAAGCGGGTCCAGATGCTCCCGCACGACCTCCCCTCCCCCTCGCGACGCCGCCCCGCCGGGGCCGCCGCCCGGTACCTCTCGATGACTGAGGCCACCAGCTGCGGCAACTCCTTCATCTCGAAGGCGGAATAGGACGCGGACAGCAGGGGCCGCACCGCCACCTCCCAGCCCGGGGTCGTGTCCATCCCCGTAGCCGGGTCCCCGGGCGCTGGCGTTGCTGCCGCTGCCTCTTCGCCGCCACTCGTCGCCATCTTCCGTCGTACTCCTGCGGCTCCCTCCGGGGGATTGCCACCGGCTCAGCGCCGCCTCCCGGGAGGGGGCGGAAGTGACGCAATCGGCGCGTCAGACTGCGCGCCGCCGTCGCTGGCCAAAACACGCTACGCGCGGGGAGGGCCTCCTTCCGCCCTCACAGGCGGCGCTGCGGCGGGAGAAGCCCGGCTTGCGGCGCCTGCGCCTGCGCAGGACGCAGAGCCTCCAAGGCGGGCGCGCGGTAACCTCCGCGCCTGCGCCCTGGGGGTCGTTCGTGAAGCTGGGAACACAGTGGCTGCGCTGCCCGGGGAGAGGTGAGTTGAGCACCTGGTTTCAGGTGACAAGACCAGGGCAGCAGAGTACATTGTGAATCGCGAATTTCATGGCTCGGGCCCGAGGCCGCTAAGGACCAGACGAGGAGGCCGAAGCCCGATCACTCAGCACTTTTCACCCCAGGTGCTCCCTGTAACAATAGCACTACAGCGCCTTACAGTTTGCAAAGCTTCCCTTCCCACGCCACCCCTTCCCCCGCTCTTATGGTATCACCAGTCCTTTCTGCCTTCGCACCCACACCCCCTTTATGCTTTGATTATCCTCGGTAGTAAGTTTACCGCTCATATTCGCATCGCTCTTTCCAGTTTGCCGCCTAAGGTCCCATGGTCCCTGTTTTTCTGCTAGCAAAGAAAGAATGCCAGCTTTTTTTCACAGGGCGTCATGTCCAGATCTTACTGGGGGGCGGGTCGGGGAGGGCTGGATACCAGGTTTAGGAGGAGAAAGCCGGTTGACTCCTGGACAGGTAAGCGTGCATTAAGGGCATTCTTGTGCACGTGAGGTCTTGGCGGACGACGTCCAGCACTCGGCCTGTGGACCACAGTCCGCCCGAGTAAAAGCCTTTGCAAGAACCGCGGAGGCTGTATGACAATCCTGAAGTCCTGAAATATCCCAAGTTACCGGTGTAATGCGGATGAACAAATTGGTACCTGGTGGTCGATCTGCACTTTTCGTAAGAAAAGACCTACTTCATACTAGAAATAAATTCAGTGAAGGCCCGTCTTAGAAGAAACGACGTCTTCAAAATTAAGCAGCTGTAGTTGAGCGGTAGGGTTTAATGTGGGAGTACAGACCAGGAGGGAGCTGGGAAAGTTCTGTATCTTGAGGCAAGTGGTGGTTCGGTGTAGAGACACACAATCCCATTTATTGAGCTGTGTACTTGATGTGCACACTTCAGTGATTATAAATTATGCCTCAATCTAGCAATGACAACAAGAGGTCCGTGTCTCTGCAGGATCCCCAAAGGCAAGATATTTTGGCTTTCTTTTTTTTTACAAAAATATTCCATCTGATACAGAGTTGCTTGAAGTAAACTCTGATACTTTGTGTTTAGAAACAATTAGATGAATAAACCATGGCTACTCTTAGCTCCCAGGAGCCAAAAGAAGTCAATCTGCTCTCAAGCTTTTACAAAGTTACACGAACCAATAATCAGTGCATACTTTGTGGAAACTCCTGATGCAGCATTGAATACTACAAATGGAGAGTAGCTCTGTTTTGGTAATTCACAAGGAATAAAATGTCTTTTTAATACCAAGAATATAAGGAAATAGCCCTGGCCAGTTTGCTCAGTGGATAGAGCGTCAGCCTGCAGACTGAAGGGTCCCAGGTTCAATTCCGGTCAAGGGCACGTGCCTGGGTTTCGATCTCAGTCCCCACTGAGAGCCGTGCAGGAAGCAGCCGATCAATGATTCTCTCATCAATGATGTTTCTATGTCCCTCTCCCTTCTTCTCTGACATCAAAAATACATTTTTAAAGAAAAGAATATAAGAAAATAGATTGGAAACCTGATTCAATTTAGTAATAGGATAGTCATTTAAAATCCACAAATATTTTCCCCATAATAGTGCATTTTGTATGGTAGAATTTTAAAACAAAGAAGAAAATGTGTCTTGCAGTGTCTTGCTTTGAGACAAATAATTTTGGCACTTGTGCAGGACTAGAATACAATGTCAGTTTTACAGAAATCGTAGGAAACTGGAGAAGGAAAGAACACAATTGAAATTATTAAAATTATAATAAGGTAAACATTCAACTTTTAAGTGTTGAGTAAATAGCCAGTGTGAATTAACAGTTGCTGTACTGACAAATCCAAATCCTTCTACCAAACGAAGCTTGGATGTATTTGTTCAGCTTGAATCAAATAACACATAAAATTGAAAGTCTATCAGAAGAGTTTTGTTTTGTGAATTTTTTTTTATTCCTCAGTTCTGTTATTGCTGTGTTTTTGGATTTATACTCAGAATTTTGGACTATCAGATTGAAAGAGAAAGAGAGGAGGAAGAAGGATAAAATGAAAATGTTAAATGTTAACATTTAGGACTCTGGTGAAGGGTATCTGAGAATTCTTTGTACTATTGTAACTTTTCTGTAAGTCTGAAATTGTATCAGAATAAAAAGTTTTTTTAAAAACTTTGTAAATACTTTGCTTTATGATTAGAGTATAAAGGCACTTGGAAGACACTTAGCAGAAGGAAAGTAGTGTACTTAGTCTAGGAAAAGTCGAGTCAAATGATTATAATGTATCCTTTGGGGGTAGGGAGGGGTTGTTCTGGTCAGCAGAAGTGAATATTCTGGTCTCTTATGCATATACTAGAGACTCAGTATGTGAAATTTGTGTCGGGGGAGAGGGGGACAGGACGGGGAAGTGTGTCCCTCAGCCCCGCCTGTGCCCTCTCAGAACCCCTCAGGTAGGATCCCTAGGCCTGGCCATTGATCAGGGCCTATCAGGGTTTTCCTTCCCCCAGTTGCCAGCAGCTGGCCCCGCCCCCTCTGCTGCCACTGCTTGCCATCTGTGGCACTGTCCCCAACCCCCCCCCCCCTCTGGGGGCAACAGGCATGGGGTGCAATCGCTTGGCTGGCCTGGGCCTCCCTCTGTGAGGTGATCGATCGCCCAGCAGAGGGAGGCCCTGCCCACCGGGCCAGGGCTCCACAATTGATCCCCACGCAGAGGGTGGCCTAGGCCTCCCTCTTTGGGGTGATCAGAGAGCCCCCCCCCCATTCCCAATGAATCGCCCCACCAGCTGGTGACCTAGGCCTCCCTCTGCGGGGCTATGGTGGTATGATGGCGGGCCCACCCCTCCCCCCCGACCAATTGCATTGCACTCACCTTGGCTGGCCTGGCATCAGTGCATGTTATAGCGTGGTTGTCCGGAAGGTCATCCGGAGGATCATTCTGCTGTTTGGTCATTCAGTTGATTTGCATATTACACTTTTATTATTATATATTATTATTGTAGACTAGGGGCCCGGTGCACAAAAATTTGCACTCGGGTCCCTCAGCCCAGCCTGTGCCCACCCAACCTGCAGACTGCCACCCGAACATCGCGCCCCACCCACCCCACACACACCACCCGCCACCCCCTGATCCCACCCAC